>JASPKZ010002091.1:0-71569 GCA_030220185.1 Diploptera punctata
TGTGTTACTTGATGAAAATCCACATCTATTAATTAAATAAAAATAAAACGAGTTTTTTTTTTTTTTGTTTTATTTGATTTAATTTATTATATAATTCAGTGACAGCGTTTTCGATAAAATTCATGAATTCTATTAATAAATATGAAAATCAAATAAAACTACGTTTGATTTTTATTTAATTAATGAATCAATATATCTTATAGCATTTATTGCCAACTTAAGGTTAAAGTCCACCGCTGTGGTCTCAAGATAGCGTGTGCTGCTTGTCACGCAGCGGGCCCGGGTTCGATTCCCGGTCGGGACAGGCTCCTGGATGAGGTTTCTTTCGGGTTTATCCTCACCTCTAAAGACAAGTGTCAGGGAAGCTTAGGGCCCTACTGTCCCCTAAAATTATCATTATCATCATCATCCATTACCGGTATGGAAAGCAACGGGAAGCTACCACACCTATAATTCCCTAGTAAAGCTGCAAAGCATAGCATGAAAATGCTATGATTGCAGTGAAAGACCTGCCCTCGGTTAAAAAACTGTCGTCTCCATCCATTGGATTTTGAAAGCAGTGTTGCAGCTCAAAAAAAAACTATCAGATAAATACCTGCCGAATAGCGGATTAAAACCCATCAACATGGATCAAAATTCCTCTACGTCCACTAAGGAGGATTATAGCTGCCACTACGTTTTCTTCTCTACACACGTTTCTCAAAACTTTCCTATTAAATACGGGATACATAGTCTATGTTGATTAATTACAATAAATATAAATAATAATTACAATACTCCCAAAGCTATAATTACCTTACAAATAACTGGGATTGTATTATCCGCCTCACTATGATAGTTGTGCAGCGACTCGCTTTGTTTCCCCGCAACTGCTGTTATAACATACATCCCTATCCTGAGCTAATGTTTTCCAATCATTCCCTGTATAATCTAATTCCCTCAAATCATAGTTAATGTTATTCTCTCACCTCATTCTTGGTCTACCAACTGGGCGTTTTCCCTCTGGTTTTCCTACAAGAAGCTTCCATGCACGTCTTTCATTCCCCATTTTGTTCCATTGTCCTGCCCATCGCAGTCTACGAGACTTAACTGTTTTTATTATATCTGGCTTCCTATAAAGACCATGTAGTTCATTGTTATGTAGTTTTCTCCATTCACTTATTTGTTGATCTCTCTTTGGTCCAAAAAAATTCCTAAAAACTTTATTCTTAAATACTCATAGCTGTTATATATATAATTAAATACAAAGATGCCGGCTACCCCCACTATAATAATACCGCATGTAACTTATTGTCAAGCATCGTCGCGCGGCACCCGCTTTTATATAAACGGACAACCATCATAGTGAGGCGATAATAACGCAGATGTCATGATACCACAATTTCAAAGAAAATAACAATCAGACGAATTAAAATATCAGAAATACTGGAAAAATGAATCAGAAATTAACCTGAATGTTAGTTTAAAAAGGTGAAATAAACATGAATAGTAAATGGAATGGTGCACAATCCCATTTGCTACATCTAAAGGGCTCACAGGCTCAGTCCCTTACGGTGTCGTCTTGGATACCACCAGGGTGAAGGATACACTTAACGTAATTTTCCGTATTATAATGACCGAAAATAATGTAAGGTAAAACAGTCATGTTAAACAATGGAGTAATTCTGAATGTTATTGCCGAAATAATATGTTCTATAACGGGACGTAATACCGAAATATATCCGTACGCCTACACCGTCGTAAAAGAAGAATCGATAGAAATCGAAATAATGGGTAACCTGTGACTGGTTTTGACAAGCAAATCAAGAGATTTACTATACAACAAATATCCATTGAAATTAAATAGGATAGTAGCTACAAATATGAAGTTATTAAGACCTTTAGGGGCTATACGCTTTATGGCCACATGAAGATATCCGCAAAGCTCTGAACACCCCAACAATAAGTGAAACCATCCAAATATACCAAAATAATTGGCATGAACAACCTCCTTAGAATGTCAAACAATATTATGAATTATCTCCAAACTCTCCAATCGCGACAGGCCTAGAAGGCCCTTGGCCTACCAGCCAGTTGCTGGCCTCGCATCCACATGTGTTAATCACAGAGGTAGACGATCATCTAGCCAGTGTATGGGTTGACATGTGGTCAGCATGTCGGCCCCCAGCCGTTATAGCTGGTCTTCCCTACTTATTGTAGCTACCCAAATGCCTCACGATGCTGGGAGGGCACCGGTCCCGAACTGACTGAAATTCCATGAGAAAAATTCTTCCCCCAATGGGGACTCGAACCAGCGCCTTAACCACTCGGCTATGGCGCGGGACATAATATATATATTTTTTTCAAATGCCCCAGGTTTGTCTTTCAACATTCCTGGTTTCCCTCCTGGCATGGCGTACTTGTAACCCACTTCTGAGGTTGGGGCGCCTGGAAGGCGGGGTTACTTTGCCCCGATGATACGATGGGTGATGATGATGATAATGGTGCGCCAGGAGAGTCCCTAATCGTAAGCTTAACCTAAGATGAATATGAATGATGATGATTGCGATGGCCATATGATTTCGGGGACCGTTTGGGCCTTAAATTTTTCCTGACATTTGTCTTACAGGTGAGGAAAAACCCCAATAAAAACCTCACCCAGAAAAACTGCCCCGACCGGGATCGAACCCGGGCCCGCTGCGTGACAAGGCAGCACGCTACCCCGAGACCACAGCGGTGGACTTATATATTATAATATTATATGTTATATTATTATTTATGTATAAATTGTAATTTAGACAAGTCCAAAAGCATCTATGATGCTCTGATAAATAAATAAATAAATAATAAATATAGACTACCTCTGAAGCTATCCAACTACAGACGATGATGAACCCAGGAAGATCTATGCAGACCTGGAGGGATCAATTTCTATCATAGAGAACGAGATTTCTATCCTGAAGCGGAATAGACCAATGGCCTAAATCCATGACTGCAAATGATGATGAACAAATATACATTCGTTTAGAATATTTGTTGTACCTCAATCTTTTAAGACGTGCAAATGACAAGATAAAGTATTAACTGCATCAGTGAAAGCATTAATTATTATAAATTTGGCATCATCATACTAAAATAACTCGAATTTCACTAACGTAAATATGTTAAATTTATTATAACCACCGAAGAAGACTTTAAAAACATAGTTTTAGTGGGGAAATTGCTATATTGATAATAATGATTATAAACTGGGTAAACTATGTCAATATGTGGGAAATTGATCATGTGAGTAGAGAAATTTAGTAATTGGTTTGCCTGTCTTGTGTGTTTGGTACCCTTGTTAGTTGAGTTTTTTCAAGATGGCGCGCATAAACAACTGACATTTTTTTTTTAAATGTTTACAAAAATATTAAGGTATGTAAGTATTAAATAGTGTCCAGTCAATACTGTAATCAACTTATGTGTTAAATATGGATAATGACAATGATTTAAGCTTTGGTTTAAGTGATGAAGAGCCTATTTCAGCACAAAAAGTGCTAAAGACGTTGGAAGAAGTGTGGTTAAATGAAAAACTCAGTCCAGAATTGCTTAAACATCAGACAGAAGTGGTAGATTGTATGCTAGATCAGGTACAGCAGATGGAAGAAAATGTGAGTAAGTTGAGGAAAATGATTTTCGTGTTGTGGTTCATCGCATGGAACTGGAAAGAATACGGTACATAGTTGCCAGTTACTTGAGGACAAGGTTGGATAAAATAGAAATGTTCACAAACAAAATTCTTGATGATGAAGATAAAAGGGAGCCAGAAGAAAAATATTTATCACCAAAAGAATTTAAATTTGCCAGAGAATACTCCTCACTTATGGAGTCTCATCTTCAGGCACTCGCTTTGAAACATATGCCTACCTATGTCCAAAAATTTGATAAATCTAAGATGTCAATAGTTCCAAACATTTCAAGTCATGTTTTTCTTCGTGCTAAACGAAATATTACTGGCATTATCATAGAAGGTGACAATGAAACTGGTGACGAAGAAATAGACTTAGAAGAGAATTCACAACATATCATACAGTATAAGTGATAGACAGGTATCTTAAAGCAGAAACTGTGCAATTAATCTAAAGAAGGTATATGTTATAAACATTACTTTTGTAGAATGAACAAGAAAGGACTAAGTTAACATATACCGGTATGTGCAAGTTTGAAACTTACAAAATGTTAACTTGTTAATTTTTACAAAAATGGTAAATCCATAGAATCAGTGTTTTGGAAAACTATTTCTGTTTTCATGTTGAGAAATTGAGCAAAATTCCAAAATTGGTGGGTAACAACCAAAATGTAACCTAACTTATGACCTACATTAAACAAAAAGGGCAAATATGAGGTTAGGTTGGACTGGACTTTAGAGTGTGACGTTATGATATTCCATACAACATACTTATGTCACTGTTGCACTACGTACCTTTACCATTTATAAGAAGATTTTTTACTATTTTATATATTTTTTTCAACAATTTGTAAATATGTTTTACATTTATTAAGTATTTATTTAGTGTATGCAAATTGTGCTATTTATCTGTCAACAAAGTTCTACAGAATCACAGTATGCATGCACAAATTCTTCATTTAATTTGCACTAGATGGAAGGACATATCTGTGAAATCAGTTGTCAAGAAATTAATTTAATTTTGTTAGGTTCCAATGGGACAAGTTAGTGTAAATAAGATTAGTTGGCTGTGCTTTCCTTCAGGTCCGAAAAAATTTTTTCAATTTTTATATTCTTATTCCACTGATGCACTAAACACTTTGAAAACATTTTGCAACAGTTTTTAACACATTTTAAACATCTTCCAATGTTGCAACGAGTTTTTTTCATATTTATATATTTGCGTAAAACACGGTCGTGCTACATTGCTTACTTCCTACTCTTTGTATTTTCCCTCCACTTCCTATGTTGTTCCAGCGTTGCCACCATCAACAATCCAAACAAAACTTGCTTTTTAAATGTGATTCCATGTTCCCTGGATTTCACCTACGTTAGAGTAATTGATTTGTGTTACAGTAATTGATTTAGGTTTGGTTAGCTTTTAGGTTCCTTGCTTTTTAAAAGTGATTTGATACGTAAAATAAATTTACATTTTTAGACAAGTTCTGGGATTATTGTATCAATGTTGGTCATACTGACTTCTCATACAGATACCGCCAACTGCTGGAGGTTGCATTTATCTACCTGGGATAATTGGAGCACTAGCGCATGCACACTGCGATTCTATAGAACTTAGAAAAATTTTCTACCGACCTAAAGGAAAGCATATCCGATTAGTTTATAGTTTATTAAATAATATGCACATAATTTACTTTGTTAGTTTAGGAACATTGGCTGATGTTTCCATTAAGCGCAGTGAGAATTTTTATAAGTCCCAGGTAGACACCAAGCGCATGTGCCAACATGTTATATTTTTAAATGATTTCCCACTATTTACAATAAATTTTACATTTTTCTAATGATTATTTCAACATATTTTTCTATGATATTTAATTACATACGTAACATGAAGACGTGGCAGCCATATTGATTTTAACGAATATTCTATACAACAGTGCAGCCAACTTAGAGTATTCTTTAGAGTTTCAGAACTTACTGTTTATTTTTGGGCATCACATTCTTTCACAGGTTAGAGTGCTTAAATTGCGTTAGGTTGGCCTTTCACAGGTTAGAGTACTTAAATTGCATTAGGTTTGTTAAATAGCATGTATAATGTTGGCAGCATTGCATATTCCATAGAGTAAATCACTTCGTGTTTGTTGGTGCATGTGCATGGTGTCTGCCTGGGACTTAGAAAAAATTCTCACTGCGCTTAATGGAAACATTATCCGGAACATTGACTATGATTTGAGGGAAGTAGATTATACAGGGGATGATTGGAATACATTAGCCAGGATAGGGATGTATGAAGAACTTATGTCTGCACGGCCATGAACCTATGTGTTCGATAGTGCCAGTGAGTTAGGTAGTTTAGGAAGAGGGAAGTTGGTGTACATCCATTTCTTATAAACATGTTTGGGAATTTAATGTGAAGGTTGGTCATACCAATTTGACATATATATCCTGCCATCTGGTGGAGGAAGTTACATTAAGCATTTGTGCACTGATATTCTGTAGAACTTAAAAAAAAAAATTCATTGAGTACATGAACATCAATTATTAAAGTTTTTTCCGTTAGGGTGTATTATTTGTGTTAGCTTTAAGTTTAAGACTAATTCTGTAAATATCAAGTAAAACTCTAATATTAGGCTATTGTGGTACCCTGTTCTGAAGTCGCTCCACAAATTGGACTTTTAAATAGATCACTAATTGAATTACTCAACTTTTTCCATTGTTATATACTAGACAAGATGGCCACCTTAAAAGAATATTTCATTTAAGGAATTGTAGCACAGATGACTTCATACTGTAATTTAAAAAAAGTTAAAGTGATCCCACTATAGGCCATAGGAGACCCTTGGGGTAGTAGGAGGTTAAGGTTCCCACTTTTTCTAGACAATCAGCACTTGATGTCTGCTGGGTTGTCAGCCCTGCATGACAGCTGTCTTTACCCCCAGGGCCATGGTGCCACCAGAAGGTTTGAAATCAGTTTAAAAATCCTGACCCCACCAGGACTCAAACCCTCGGCTTTCCAGTTTGTAGCACACTGCCTTAACCACTATGCTACGGAATGCCCCCAACTATGTTTGCAATCTTAACTTTTAGAACCTAAAAAATCCCACTCCCTAATTAATAGCATATAAAATACCTATTGAAATATCCTGTTTTTAATTTAAGCACTAAAACTGTGGAACTTTTACTGTTTTGAAAGTATAAATGGCTCTTTCTCTAAAACATATCCCCAACCTTCAATACTACTTAGGCTTTCTGGCACAAGAAAGAAATATAAAGTGCTGTAGCAAGGTCTTAATTAGGCAACAATGCAGGATGAAGAAGCAAGCTTTTGGCAAGTGCTTCTGTAATAGCTTGCCTTTGTCTGCGCGTTGTAATAATCTGCTCATTTTAATGCATAGCAATATTGTTATTGTATATTGCTGTTTAATTTGATACAAATATATATAATTTTCTATTGTTTATTTAAATATTAAATAATTGATTCAAAGAATGTACCAACATAGTTATCACAGTTTCATATGTCAGCATAATTTAAACCTGTATTATTCAGTTGTATCATACTAATTCATATTTAAATACAGTACAAGCATGATTTAACATGGTCTGATATACACACATTTGGATATAACATGGAGGAAAGTTTGTGTACCTCAATAAAATTATAGTATTATTTTTAGTAGCATTTTTGGCTGTTCTTTACAATCTGTGACATAATTTTTAAGTTCCTGTCAAATTTTATTCTTTAGGATTTAATTTTTCAAATTATTTCCCACCATCATAATGATTTTTTACATTTTTTCTAACAATATTTCATTATATTTTTCTATGATGTTTAACTACATATGTAGCATGAAGATGTGGTAGCCAACATAGAATATGTAATAATTAACGTACACATATACTTCAGAATTTCAGGACTTACTATTTCTTTTTGGGCTTGCATTCTTTACAAGTTAGAGCACTTAAATTGTATTAGGTTAGCTTTTAGGTTTGTTAAATTGTGTATATGTTGGCTGCATCTGTGTTTCCATAGTGTAAACTGCTTCGCTTTTGTTGGCACATGCACATGGTGTATGACTGGAACTTAGAAAAAAATGTTCGCGTCACATGTTGTAAAGAATCCCCATATTTTTTTCAATTTTAAAAATTAAATAGATACTCTATTGTCTACAACAATCTGCATAAAGAATTTCTGCAGTACAATTACAGAGAAGAAATGCAATGCCTTTAGCCACCCAGACAAAATTGAGGGTTTTTTTAAGACAATGGAAAATTGGACCTACTATAAAATGAGAAAAATAAAGTGGTAAATTACTGTATTTACTCGCATAATTCATGGACCAGAATTTTTTTCATGTAATTTTTAAAAAATTATTTTTATCTTATATATTCCATACATGTACTGAATGTACTGGAAAATGTCCTACTGTTCCAAAAGTTTTGTTGGGGATGCTCAAATGTCCCGCTTTTGGGATGATGCTTTGTCAATGTATTTATGAATGGCGACTTTCGTTTTGTTCTTTACTATGTAATTATAAATATGAAAATTAAAAAGTGACCATGATGCACTATGGTCAAATGAAAAAAACCAGAATGAACGTTGAAACTGTAAAGGTATTGCTCATGGTAAAAACACATTTTAACAATGTATCATGTACTTAATTTTATGATAGGATTTCAAAAAGAAAATAAAACTACTTGATGAAAATACATAAATCATTGAAGTACAGCAATGCGAATGCATCTACCATTCTAACCTGTGTAGATAGAGTAGGCTAGACATAATGTAGCTGAGTAGGTAATTTCAGTGGACAATAAAAAATAGGCATAACTTATATGTGCAATTTGTATAATTTGTTTCAAATAATTTTTTAAACTTCCTTTTATATTTTGTTAATGTCCCACCTTTTTTAAAAATAAAATGTCCCAGGTTTTTCCATTAATTTTTTGTACATGTCCCCATTTACATTGAAAGTATTATGGACACCCTATGCTAGAGAGATAGAGGAAGTTCCTTAACCTAGCAACTGTGAAAACATTGTCAATTATTATCTTTTGTGCTACTAACAACTTGCATTCTCGCCAGTACAATCTCTTTTTTTTCTTCACTGAAGAGCATAGTTTTTAAAATTCTGGCACTATAGGTAAGGAATTTTAGTAATGTTCTAAGACTGAAAGTACAAAGACAAGTCTGGTCTGGCCTTGGATAGTAAGTCCCAGAAACTTCCTTCGCATAAAACATGCAACCACCTTTTAGATCACAAAAATATGGTAAAAGAAGGTTGTGAAAATATGCAAAGTAAATAAGGTATTCTGTTGACTTCTTAGGAATTAACACTAAGATGTATTATCTATTTTTTAAAAAATTGTGTATCACCTCATCTCATATCCTCCTCCTGGTTTCGGACCTGATTAGGTTCCATCCTCATTGTTATGTCATCTTGGAGAACCACCTCCAAGATGACATAACGATCATGAAAGTACTGTGGTTGGAACCTCAATATGTCCTGAAACTGGTGTAATAAGAAGAAGGATATGAGATGAGTTGATAATTTTCTTAAATAAGGTATTCTGTTATATTGACTTAGGCTTTACACGGCCGGAGTTATTATGATGAATCTTGTAGAAAATTTTCCCTCAAGGTCTTGAGGATGCCGGATGCAGTCTCTGGCGAAACGTCGGGAAACTACAAGCCTCAAGACCACGGCCAACAGCCCGGAAATCTTCTACAAAATCATCATAATGTATTCTGTGTTTTTAGTAGATGGAGTAAATTAAATATGTATGGAGAGCTTATGTCTATACAATATGAACCTACGGATTTGATAGAGGCCAGTGAGTTTGATAATAATTGGTGATTTTATTTGAACTATTATTGTATGTATAATATTTATATTTACCTTTAATGAAACCTGCACTTTGATGCTCTGTCCCTCTCTATAATCAAATTCTGATTACCAGTATACCATGGTTATACTATAATGCACCGGTGAAGCATGTCCCCTGAAGATCATGTTAAATCAAGTTTCTACTGTAATTATATGTATATTTTCATAGTAAAATGATTATATTGTGTTAAATATGTATCAATTATATGAAAAATAATTTGACGTTATTTGTAGAATAAATTCAAATTAAAACGCTATCCTTACATAATCTTTTTCAATCAAGTTTTTATTTTATATTATTATTATACACCTGAAGCTGCCTTCCTGTTCCTAATTTCATTCTTCTTAACCCGGGAGTGGTGGCGTGGGGTATTTTCTGACCCCACACGATTTTAAGTTCTAAGAATTAGTATTAATTCATGGAATATGTCACTCTGTGTCCACATGCCTGTCACTGTATTCTTCTTCTTTTGTTTGATGTTAATAACCTTAACCTTGAAGCACAAATTCTAAAGATATGAATAAAAATGGTCCCAATGGTGCTGTGTCAGGATCCCATTCTCCCCCAAGTAAACCATTATGTTTGTAGAGATTATAGTGAAATTGTTGTAAAAACTGTATTTCATAAATGCAGCATAATTTGTGTAAAATTATCAGTTCATAAACAAAAGAGTTTTTGTACTAAAAATGTGTTTGTCACAATAATGTAACTACCATAAACAGTGACGGATGATATACATTCAAACATGAGAACATGCAAGTCTAAAAGCTGGACAGTACATCAATAACAATATATGCTTACTTACTTAATACTTAATACAGGCTTCCACTTTACAGCAGTTTGCCTTTGATTCCTGCTTTCCAGAGATTCCTATCTTCCCATTGTCCATCTTCCATACCCCTCTTCATCATGGCATCATATATTCCCTCATACCATGCTCTTCTACTTCTTTCCCCTTCTCCTTCTGCTTGGGTACCCATCCAATCCAACACTGTTTAGGCCACTAATCTTCCGGCATCCGTTGTACATGTCCATACCATTGTAGAGCTCTCTTTGTTGATCCTATCGATTAACAGTTTCTTGTGCATCCATTTCTTGTCTGATATATGTATTCGAATATTGTTGTAGCCTGGATATTCTCATACTTCTCCGTAATCCATCCATTTCTGTCGTCAAGATTCTTTTCTGCATCCTTTCATTTATTGTCCAGCTTTCTGATCCATATGTAAGTATACTTTCCATTATTGTCTGTATAATCTCTTTTTTTTTGTTTTTTCTGGTCAAATTTCTATTCCATAAAAACGACCATTCAGGGATCTAATCCGCCTTCCTTGCACAATTTACTCTGTTAATAATATATTTTTCAGAAGTACCAGATTTATCTATTATAGATCCAAGATATTTAAAATTCTTCAACATGTTTAATTATCATTTATTTATTTGTAGGTCTTCTGAACTTGCTCCGATTACCATATATTCTGTTTTAATATAATTTATCTTCAGTCCACCTACCTCAAATGCATCGACCAACTTTCTGATCATATATTCTATATCTTCTTTATCTTGTCCTATTATAATCTGGTCATCAGCGAATAATAAATTGTGTCAGTAAATGGCCATTAATGTCGATTCCCATTCCCCTACATGACTTATTCCATTTCATTAATACATCTTCTAAATACATCTTGAAACATGTTGGTGACATCCCGCATCCTTGTCTTAATCCTTTTGTATATATCAAATTCTGAGGATATTCTATTTCCAACCTTAATACTTGCTTTACAATCATACATTCTTTTTTATAATATGCTTAATAATAATAATAGACCCATATAATAATAATAATAATAATAAAATCCACCAGAACCAAATAGGAATAACGTATTGACATATTATGTTTTTATAATAATAACAATAATAAGTATTAATATATCACCATACAATTTAAAATTAAATTATATGTAGCAACAATATTTATAACATAATTATTTATAGGGCTAATAATGTTTTGAGGGCACGCCGTAGCGTAGTGGTTAAGGCACTGAGCTACAAGCCGGAGGGTCGAGGGTTCAAGTCCCGTTGGGGTCAGGATTTTTAAACTGACCCAAACCCTCTGGCGGCACTATGGCCCTGGGGTCGACTCAGCCTCTAACGGAAATGAGTACCAGACGCTTGTTCTGGGGTAAAGGCGGCCGTCACGCAGGGCTGACAACCCGGCTGACATAAAGTGCCGATTGTCTAGAAAAAGTGGGAGCCTTAACCTCCTACTACCCCAAGGACCTCCGGGTCTGTTGTGGGATCACTTTACCTTAATAATGTTTTGAGACAATTATTATCATTGTACATCAAGTGAAAAATTTAATAAAATAATTCTAGTATCCATGTACGGCCAAAATTAAATTTGATAAACTTTTTAAATCAGTATCTTTGATAAATATTTTATTTTACTTACTGTCATCATCATCGTCATAGTACATTCACGAATTTAGGCCATTTGTTTGACCTGTTTCGGCCTCAAGAGAAACACCATTCAGAAGTCTTTTGAGTGGACGTCCTGGACTTCTTCTTCCCTGCAGGTTTATATCTTAACATTTGTTTGGGGTATTCTGTGATCTTCCATTCAATGAACATGTTGCATCCATCTTGACTTATAAATCAGAAATTTTGTTTTCTAAAGGTTCTATGTTATCTTCTATTTTTCATTTTTTTGTGATCTAGTAGTGTGTATCCTGCAGTCCTCCAAAGGTAATCTCATTTCAGCAGATCTAAGTCTCTGTATATCCTTCTGTTTCAACATCCATACTTCGCTACCATACAAAAGAGTTGGAAGAGCCAGTGTTTTATACACTTTTAATCTTGAATGCTTTTGGAATTAACTGTGGCTTGAAGATAGAATTTATTAACCCTAAAATTCTTAAAAATTTAGATATTTTTGCATTTACATCCTTTTCTTCTTCATGTGAGATATTGTATCCTAGATATGTAAAATTATTCACCTGCTCCAAAATTTTTACTTACTGTAAATTTGTTAAATATTTTGTTTAAAATCACACAATTATTTTTGTGGGCCTCCCATTTGTATTATTTTTTACTGCTTTTATATCAAGTAATTTTAACATTAGTTTCATTTTCGTTTAATTAACACAAGAACAACTTGTACATACATAAATAAAATCAAAATTTAGTTTGTAGTGAACACTGTTTTTGTTTTATTCCTTTGGGATTGAAAAATCCCCTGCACCACTTCTTTTGTATGTCGCTAAGGCGCCACCTCTCCTGGGTTAATCAAGGGCATCTTCTTCATGAAATCCCTTTGAAAAAATAACTTATTTAATCTTTTGGTACCATGATCATCTTCGTCTTCTCCAAATTCCCCTTCCGGCTAGTGTTTATTGAAATAAATTTTTACACCATCATAATTGTTTTCCAGTTTATGTACAATGACGTCAGGATGTGGCAGAATCTTGTACACAAAAATCTCGCTTGCATTGAGATGGTTGCCAACAGTTTGAGCAACTTTTGCAAGATAGAATATGGTACTTTAATTTACATGTAAGAAATATTTTTTTAGAATATTATTGCTGTTGCATTCTCATTAGGTGTCCAAACCATTTTAATTCTCTCTTTTAAATTCTATCTACCACATTCTCCTCTTTACACAGAGTTTTACAAAACTCAACGGCAAAATTTCACAAATGAATTCATCATTTTGAGAGAAGAAAAGAAATGTAGTAAAACAGGGTCCAGAAATGTATAACTACAGAGTTATTCAAACTTTTATGAATGTTAATGCAAAACTCCTGTGTTTGCTTAAGCCATGATGCATTCCTTAAAACTTCTTTATGTTTTCAATGTGCACATTAGCATTGTTCCTTATACAAACAACACACCCTCTAAGCATTACAATTCGCCAAACAATACATATAATGCATACAGGCAAGTTCTTCATTTGTGTACATCACAGCAGCCTACAACCAACAGACTGACAACTTTACTAACCTTTCCAGAAAATGGCAGCAGCTATCATGATACTGGATGATGACAATAGCTTACTAATCTATCTCAGTGCACTGTAAACCACTGAAAACATACTTCAGAAGTGATCAGATACAGAGAAAGTAACCTAGATAAGACAGGAAATCATTTGCAGATGCTAAGAAATATTCAAGTAAACTAACTAACTCACTGGCACTATCGAACCCATAGGTTCATGGCCACACAGACATAAGCTCTCCATACATCCCTATCCTGAGCTAATATTTTCCAATCATTCCCTGTATAATCTACTTCCCTCAAATCATAGTTAATGTTATTCTTCCCTCTCATTCTTGGTCTACCAACTGGGCATTTTCCCTCTGGTTTTCCTACAAGAAGCTTCCATGCATGTCTTTCATTCTCCATTCATGCCATCGCAGTCTATGAGACTTAACTGTTCTTATTATATCTGGCTTCCTATAAAGACCATGTAGTTCATTGTTATGTAGTCTTCTCCATTCACCTGTCTGTTCATCTCTCTTTGGTCCAAAAATGTTCCTAATAACTTTATTCTCAAATACTCGTAATCTCATTTCCTCCCTTGAAGTAAGAGTCCATGTTTTGCATCCATATAATATAACTGGTAGAATAATAGTTTTATATATTTTCTTCATAGTTAAATTTCATTTTTATGTTTTTTGAAAGGAGCTGGGACGACAAGAGTCCCTGTAATGCATAATAGCATGCATTTCCAGAATTGAGCCTATGTTTAATTTCTTTGTGCATCTCATTCCTATTTGTGATTATTTTTCCTAGGTATTTGAATTCAGCCACATCCTCAAAATTTCCTTCACTTGTCATTAGCTGTCCATTTCCATTATATTATGTATTTCTATGTGTGACCATATATTTAGTTTTATTGATATTTACTTCCAATCCCAATTTCTTAGTGTTCCTCAATTGTGTGTACGTGTTGGCCTTTAGTATCTCCTCGCTATAACCCAATAGTACTACATTATCAACAAACTAACAGCTTATATTGGAAAAACTGCACTTAAACTTGCGTGAAATATTTTCAGTCCTTTAGAACAACACTGCACATGTGTCACAGTTTATAGAGCCAGCGATAACCCACAATCGAACCACATATCGATTACTATCCGTTGCTATGAAATTTAAATAACCAATATTTGCAATAAATCCCCAAATCTATGTTTAAAAAATATATTAATAACATTAAAATTACCAAACGTTAATTAAAAATGTGTGTACACTTACTTATCACTCCCTAATGCTGATCCAACCAGCGATAGAAAAATCATATACTAAGTAATATGGTCTGTGGAGAAAATAGCAGTTAGCATCACAATATTGTCTAACAGTGTCATAATATTGTGATTTGCATATTTAAATAAATATTTCAAAATTGTCTAATAATGTTATAAAAATTGTTTAAAAAAGTTTCAAATGTTATATAATGTTAGTAAATACAGAAGAAGAGCTATAGTTTACAGCAATATAACAGTAAAATCAAGCACTAGTAGAAGTGCAGTTGAGCCTAAATTTCCACAACCCATGTTGTACTACTCTTCTTTTCTTCTCTCAATATGAATGAGGAAGTCAATCCTGAAATTTTGTGTTGCATTTTTTTATACCCTGTATAACGTGTGTTATCACACTGGCCTACATAATGCTAGCAGTCACTTGTTCTCTGATTGAATATTCACAGTGGCATAGATTAGCCCCAGTACCTACACAGCATCGTGAGGATTTTTTTTTTTATTATGGAGAATAAGTCATTGAATTTATTACTCCCATGTAACTAGTTAAACAGTTTTCTGTTTATTGTTATACATTTTCAAAATGGCTATTCTTGTTATCCTTCTAATTTTAAAGTTTTAAAATAGTTTTTCTTGAACTTAAAAAGTTACAAAAGCATCTTACCCTAATATTATACTATTCAGTGACTGGGTAATAATCTTATTTTTGTAACATTAGACTCTGTTTGACTTTTTGTTTCTGTTTTCTCTTGAATTGACATAAAGTTAGGTTAAATTAAATTAGAATTGACAGATATTATTTTCTTCCTTATTCTTCTATACTCTAAAGAAACTAAAAAATGTATCTGGAATTAATTTTAATTATTTCTAATAATTGTATGGGAATCAAACTTTACCCTAAATTTTAAATAACATATGACTGTTTATTTAAACTAGTGGAAATAATATTTACTTACAGTTAAAAGTTAATCATTTCTAGCAGAATGTCACTTAGTCAATCACTGTCACTCACAAAAACACAATTATCACATCACATCACTTCACTTCACTTCACTTCACTACTTCACTACTTTCAAATTCTCCATGGAATGACCCATGAGTACATCTGCTGTCATGGAAGATCCACCAGGTTTTTTTTACAATTTTTAAGATCTTTGTTTTTTTTAATGATCAAGTTGCCTTATAAGCTACATAATTTAAATTAGTATTTAATATTAAATTTATTATTACTTAATATAACTTTAATATAAAATTATGCATCTTTATTATTAAAATTTTAATACCTAACTAGCAATCATTAAATAAATTGCCATTAAAAAATAATTATAAGATATTGAAATATTCCCAGTTTTTACTATCATAAGTATCCAACTGTTTTGACTGAAACTAGATAATTGTGAGTTGTAATATTTGTTCTAAAGTCCACTGCTGTTGTCTCAGAGTAGCATGCTGCCTTGTCACGCAGTGAGCCTGGGTTTGATCCCCGGTCGGGACAGGTTTTTGGGGTTTTTCCTCATTTGTAAGATACTTGTCAGAAACTTTAAGGCCCAAACGATCCCCGAACACCATCTGGCCATCAATATCATATTCATCCAATTAGATTAAGTTTAGTTTAATGCCTCTCCTGGTGCATCATTGCCATCATCAGGGCAGTGTAACCCCGCCTCCCAGATGCCCCAACCTCAGAGAATGTCAAAATGACAACCTGGGGCCTTAAATAAAAACTTTTTTTTTTAAATATATTTGTTCTAAATATTGCTTGAGAACAAATTGAAAAAAGTACTTGAGGAAGGCATATTATATGACAGTTGATTATAATAAATGAGTTATTTTAGAAGGTTGTTGCAAGTGTGATATACAGAAATAACACAAAATATGTTTTTTGTTAATAAGATGTTCTGGTGGCCTTTGTAGCCATGTTGACATACTAACTCACTGGCTCTATCAAACCTGTAGGTTCATGGCCACACAGACATAAGCTCTCCATACATCCCTATCCTGAGCTGTTTTCCTATCATCCTGTATTTCCCTCAAATCACGGTTAATGTTATTCTCCCACCTCATTCTTGGTCTACCAACTAGATGTTTTTTCTCTGGTTTTCCTACAAGAAGCTTCCTCGCACATCTTTCATTCCCCATCCTTGCCACATGTCCTACCCATCGCAGTCTACAAGACTTAACTGTTCTTATTATATCTGGCTTCCTCATACTATGCAAGTCAAATATCCTGGTTCATATATACCAACCTAACCTACCCATTTCATATCACAGTCTTATACTTCTAATATTTTAGTTACTACAGATAGAGGAAAATAATCATATTATCTATTTGATTAATTTTAACAGTTTAGTTTATGTCTTGCCTTTCGATTTATTTATCTCACAAAATTTGTATTGAACGTTCAATCATTTTCAGCACTTGATCTTTGTTGACTGGTAATTTTACAATTGTGCTACTCAGTACTTTCTTGAATCCATCGTGGAATAGGAATTAGCTTGTTGAACTCTGGATCATAAAATTTATGCTAATATAGTTAAGAATAAATTGAGGAAAATTTATGAAAATATAATTGGAGAAGAGCAGAATGGATTCAGAAAGGGTAGATCTTGTACAGATGGATTCTTCACTCTAAAACTACTATTAGAAAAGCACAAGGAATTCAATATAGAAACTGATGTCGCCTTTGTTGACTTCATAAAGGCTTTTGACAAAGTAGACAGAAATATATTACTACAAATTTTAGCTGATGATAACGTTCCACAACAATATATTACTAATATCTTCAACATCTATAAAGATAATGAAATCTCTGTTAAACAAGATGGCAAATTATCTTCTTGGGAAAAGATCAACACTGGAGTAAGACAGGGATGTGGACTTTCACCGGTGCTTTTCATTATATAGGCCTATATGAATAAATTAATAAACGAATGGAGGAAAACACAACGAGGATATATACCCATCAATAGGAACCTCAAACTCGATGCTATTCTTTTTTGCAGACGATTTAGCTCTTCTGGCACTTTCCGAAAATGATTTGCAACGATCAATTTATAATTTACAAAAAATAGGTGCCAAATTTAATATGGAAATATCAATTAACAAAACTAAAATTATGGCATTTCATGGGAAGGACCCCATACAAAGTAAAATCTGTCTCCAGAATAAAATTTTAAGAGAGATCTAATCAATTTAAATATCTTGGATATTATCTCTCTATCTGGGATGAAAAGGATATCCCTGAAAAAGTTACTAGTTATAATAAAAGTTTAGGAATTATTAATCAAGTTATGAAACCATCCCTTGTACAAAAAAACACCAGATTACGTTTATATAACACTTTGGCTAGACCAGTGTTGACCTATGGTAGTGAAGCATGGACACTAAAAAAACAACATGAAAGCAGAATAACGGCTTGTGAAATGAGATTCATGCGCAGAACAGCGGGTTACACCAGATGGGATCGGAAAAGGAACACCGATATCTTAAAAGAATTGAAGACTACGCCAATTTTGGAATATATTAAACAGTAGGCCCAACTAAATTGGAAACACCATCTTGAAAGAATGAGTTCAAATCGGATCCCCAAAGCTGTTTATAATTATATACCAAGAGGACGAAGATCACTGGGCCGTCCTATGAAACGCTGGAGGGAAAATTTTCTATAGGATCGTAACAGGCCTTGGCCTAATACTTGGAAGGAAGAAGAAGAAGAAGTAATTTCTTAATATCGATCATTGAACTATTCCTACATTCTTAGTTTCACTTTATTGAATGCTATTCTATGGCAACACTTTTGTTTTTGATGTTTTTTTTTTTAAAGTTTTTCATTTACATTGAAATGACTAATATTTTTAGCCCTCAAATGGGATTTGGAATATCTCTGGCCTTCTGTACCAGTGCTCTAAAAACCGTTGAGTTATCTAGGCATCTCAATTTAGACGGAAATTTTTCTCTCTACTGATGATGATGGAAGGTCATCTGATGTCAGAAGCATTGCAAAACAAAAAACAACAGGTAGGTGCGCTAATCCTTCTGCTGAAAATGGAAACTGGTTTCCAAAAAAGGCCTACAGTTCTTAAAAAATGTTAACCTAGTTATGGACGACATTTTGAGGACGTGGCTGAATTCAAATACCTAGGAACAATAATCCAAAATAGGAATGAGATGCACAAAGAAATTAATCATAGGCTCAATTCTGGAAGTGCCTGCTATTAAGCATTACAGAGACTCTTGACTTCCCAACTCCTTTCAAAAAGTGTAAAAATGAGAATATATAAAACTATTATTCTACCAGTTATACTATATGGATGTGCAAACATGGACTCTATACTTTAAGGGAGGAAAGGAGATTACGAGTATTTGAGAATAAAGTTGATAGGAAGATTTTTGGACCAAAGAGAGATGAACAGACAGGTGAATGGAAAAGACTTCATAACTGTGAACTACATGGTCTTTATAGGAAGCCAGATATATAAGAAGAAGTTTAAGTCTTGTAGACTGTGATGGGCAGGACATGTGGCACAAATGGGGGAATGAAAGCCGTGCATGGAAGCTTCTTGTAGGAAAGCCAGAGGGGAAAACGCCCAGTTGGTAGACCAAGAATGAGGTGGGAGAATAAACATAAACTATGATTTGAGGGAAGTAGATTATACACGGAATGATTGGAAAACATTAGCTCAGGATAGGGATGTATAGAGAGCTTATGTCCCATGTGGCCATGAACTTACAGGTTCGATAGTGCCAGTGAGTTAGTTAGTTAGTTATGGACGACAGCATCTGTCACGGTTGACTAGTGGTTATACTGCTTGCCTCTAGTTCTGAGGGTCGCAGCTTTCAAATCCAGCCGGAATTTATAAATTCTTTTAGGATGGAAAAATCCAAGGAGAAAGTCCTCCGGGAGGGCTTTAAGCTGTGGGGTCCTGAGTCTGAAGATTTTCAAGCTTGTAAAAGATTCTTAAGCCTGAATAAAAAGGCCCTCTAAACAAAACTTACCTACCAAAAACGTCCTAGTAATACCTTATTTGCCTCTCAGATGTTTCACTTGAGTCTGTGTCTTTGAACATATGCCATTCATGACATCTATGAGGAAATAAAAGTAAAGTAAAAAAAATAACTTAGTCTAGTAACTCCTTACAAAGGAAAGGCCTATAAGCTCAAACATGGGCTGTGCCATTATAGAAATATGGATGACAGCACCTGCCAGTTAGTTATTTTTATATTTTACTTTGTGGCTATTTATCTCAACAGAAATTATGAATTTTATTCATAATTATTATAGATGTAATTCTATTTTATGATGAGTACCAACCTTTTCACAGCAAGAATTGAATTCTTTGTTACAGCACACCTTACACCAATTTTTTGGTTAAATAAATGAACTTCAATGTTTTTTATTATTAATTTAACATTTCTCAATGAAAGATAAATTAAATTTGAGAAATGTTAAATTAATAATAAAAAACATCATTAGAGGCCTTACTGGCTTTTAAAAAAGTAATGTTAAATTTCCAATAAATGTCTTCTTAACTAAGAAGCCGCCATTTGCAAAGATAGAAACAATGGTTTCAAAAGCATTTGGCGATAGGGAATTACAACGTATATAAGAGAAAAATTTGCGTCTAGATCGTAAACTCGCCTCGGTAGCTCAGTTGGTTAGAGCACGTGGCCCGGAAAGCCAAGGGTCCCGGGTTCGAGTCCCGGTCTAGGCGAAAATTTTTCTCTTCAAATTTAAATGAACTTCGTTAATTAATTGTGGATTTTTCTGTGCTCCAATAGCTATTGTTTTGTGAAGCATCATGACCACTCAAATGAAATGCCTCATCTGACAAGGGAACTGTCAACCATTGCATGCCGTAACCTACCTTGAAATTAGTCCCAGGGAAGTGTTGTGATGTACCAAGTCTGTTACACAAAAAAAAAAATCTGCCATTTTCGACAGAAATCGAAGCTAGAATCCAAACACACTGTACGGAGCAGATGGATTCCCTGCATGAATAAGACCAGAGTGGAGTGAGGCAGGATGCAGTGTGAATGTCAGGTAGTGAGGGGTTATCCAACCTACCAATTCAGGGGTGTATTACTTACCACAGCTTGGTATTACTTACCATAGCTTAAATGAGAGATTTAATGCTTGGTTTTAATGCCTTGCAGTTAAAAACAGCAGATAATTTTTAAGACTTGGTCTTTGTACATCACAATGCTTCTCTGGAATAAATTTCAAGGTAGGTTTTCGGCATGTAATGGTTGATAGTTTGCTCATGAGAAAATTATTGAATGTGAGTCAATAATGCCACCAGAAAATATTTATTTAAAATTCAGTTTTATAGAAATTTACTTGGGTTTTCATCATTACAGGATTGTAAATTGTTGGATGATAGCCACTCTGTAAGGTTTTAATTACAAATTTTTAGTAGCACTATGCAGGTACTGAGGATTTTGAAACATTGACATGTCGTATAACATGCTGTACAGATTTATTAAGAGACCATTCAAATGATGCTCCAATGTTGTTGATTTTTTTTTCTTCCAATAGAACCCTTCATTTTGGTTTAGAAATTACAGCATTAATTGATCCCATTTTTGTTACTTCTTTCACAAAACATATAATTGTACCTCTACCTGGAACTGGAACTCCAGAGATCTTCTGAAATTCTCTACATACCTCTCTATATAATTTGACTTTTACATATGTGTCATACATATAAATTCTTTTTCTCAAGTGTGAATTTAAATCGCATTTCAATGATGCAATAATCTAATACTAATTACGAACTATTACTCGACTGCGTTAATTTTCAATACGGAAAAAATATGAACTAAAAGAATGTGGTAAGAATGTGTAAGGGGTGGAGGTAGTAGGCCCTTGTCTCAGGTTGCAATGACAGTGGTTTATTTTCCATTAGTCATGTTTAGTCAGTTGTTAGTGGCAATGTCAAGTGTGAAAGTTAGATCCTATATTCACAGTGAAGGCTGTGAACTTATTAAGAAAGTTATCAAGTTTTGCAATGAGAAAATAATAATAATAATATGATTTATTTTAGCTGGCAGAGTTAAGGCCATAAGGCCTTCTCTTCCACTCAACCAGCGAATAGTAAAAATTATGCAAAAATTACGTACATATTACAATTTTTAAGATATTATTAACATACAGACTAAACAAAATACAATGATGATGTAATCTAAATACTAGCTATTACTAACAAAAACATAGAATATAATAAAATTAAAATGATATAAAATAAAGTAAGTAGCTTGCTAGACGATTATTAATGGCATGCTCTATATAGTTGCTATGCAGTTAAGGTTTTCATTGTGTCGAACTTAAGATATCAGTTAATTTGGATTTAAATAATGATAGGGAAATCAAAATTCCTATCCAGAATGCCAGTAGCTGGCAAATCTGAGGCCATAATATGCAAGATGTCCACCACTCTGGTCTCGAGGTAGCGTGCTGCCTTGTCACGCAGCGGGCCCAGGTTCGTCCCCGGTCGGGGCAGTTTTTCTGGGTGAGGTTTTATCGGGGTTTTTCCTCACCTGTAAGACAAATGTCAGGAAAACTTTAAGGCCCAAACGGTCCCCAAAATCATATGGCCATCATCATCATCATCATCATCCTTCATAGGTGTGGAAAGCAACAGGAAGCTACCACACCTACAATTCCCTAGTAAAGCTGCAAGCATAGCATGAAAATGCTATGATTGCAGTGAAAGACCTGCCTTCAGGCAGAATTACTATGGATGGAATATGCAAGATAAGAAAAGAGTAAAAAATAGTCACCAATGATGAAAAACTGAAGTCACCAGGAAAAAATTAAACAACTAGTTCCAGGAAAGTAGTAATAGTAACTTAAAAGTATCGCATAGAGCTATCATAGAAATTGGAATATAATATGACATGACACTATATTTACCAATTCAATTACATACAACCAGTTATAATCAGTGCTTTAGTGGAAAAAAAAAAATATTGTGAATTCGCCATTATATGAGCTTCAAACCAGAATAAAACTAAAGTAATGATTACTTAGTAATCACAGATGAAAAAATAAAACTGAGTGAGAGTATAGCAGGCTAAATGGCTATCTGCCAACCTGTTACTAAACTTATAATAATAATAATAATAATAATAATAATAATAATAATATCTCCATTTTAACTTGAAAACAAATACAATAAATGAATACCTAATGCTCCAGTAATGTTTAAGTCTGACAGACAGTAGCTGGAAATAGTGCTAATTTTATCTCTTTGTATGTCATATTATCCAGAAACCTGTACTTACTTACTTACTCACTGACACTATCAAACCCGTAGGTTCATGGCCACGCGGACATAAGCTCTCCATACATCCCTATCCTGAGCTAATGCTTTCCAATCATTCCCTGTATAATCTACTTCCCTCAAATCATAGTTAATGTTGTTCCCCACCTCATTCTTGGTCTACCAACTGGGCGTTTTCCCTCTGGCTTTCCTACAAGAAGCTTCCATGCACGTCTTTCATTCCCCATACGTGCAACATGTCCTGCCCAACGCTGTCTATGAGACTCAATTGTTCTTATTATATCTGGCTTCCTATAAAGACCATGTAGTTCATTGTTATGTAGTCTTCTCCATTCACCTGTCTGTTCATCTCTCTTTGGTCCAAAAATTTTCCTAAGAACCTTATTCTCAAAAACTCGTAATCTCATTTCCTCCCTTAAAGTAAGAGTCCATGTTTCGCACCCATATAATATAACTGGTAGAATAATAGTTTTATATATTTTCGGACACTAAAAAGACAACATGAAAGCAGAATAACGGCTTGTGAAATGAGATTCATGCGCAGAACAGTGGGTTACACCAGATGGGATCGGAAAAGGAACACCAATATCTTAAAAGAATTGAAGACCATGCCAATTTTGGAATATATTAAACAGTACCAACTAAATTGGAAACACCATCTTGAAAGAATGAGTTCAAATCGGATCCCTAAAGCTGTTTATAATTATATACCAAGAGGACAAAGATCACTGGGCCGTCCTATGAAACGCTGGAGGGAAAATTTTCTATAGGATCGTAACAGGCCTTGGCCTAATACTTGGAAGGAAGAAGAAGAATATATTTTCAGTTTGACATTTTTTTGAAAGGAGCTGGAACATCAAAAGTTTCTATAATGCATAATAGCACGCATTTCCAGAATTGAGCCTATGTTTAATTTCTTTGTGCATCTCATCCAGAAACCCATAGGCATACAAATTAGACGATTTTTCATTAACTTCATCTCCTATTTCAAGTAGGCCTACTATTATATTTTGCCACTGATTATACAACTTACCCAGTCATTCACTTGTACTAACAGTGGAAGGAGACACTTTCCCCATCTTCACCTTTGCTTACCCTCACTGGCTACAAAGTTAACATGGTCGGGTAATAAGTTCCAGTTGTACTGTAAACAAACTTGCATAAGGTATAACTCCGTCTATTGGGGAAACCATGGTGCTACTTTTACCTGCCATATGACTGAATTGCATAAGGAACTGTCATCAATAGAAAAACCCATTGTTCTTAGGCAACATCATATTTTATGGGAAATAAGACTGAATACATAGCTAAGAAGTATGAATAATTAGGAACTTTAATTTCTTACTTATTTATGACAAAAAATTATATATGTTACCTACCTAATCAGACATTTATGCTTTTTCCATGATGTTGATATATATCCTTTATTTACAATTTCATTAAGGGCAGAATATGTGCTCTTTGCTGACTCACCTGTGAATTCTGCTGTTATTTTACCACATCCTCAATGGCCTAATATAGGATATTTTTCACTAAACTGTTGTGAAAACATTCAAAATGATTTGTTTCTCTCCATTTTTTTCAAATAGTTTCTTTTCCAATGTTTTAAGGAATTCTACAGAAAGTGGCCATTTCTAAACAATAGAAATCCCAACATATTCTGCATTGCACATGTGTAAGAATAAACCATGCTTATTAAATCTATTAAAGGGGTCCTCATCTAGGGGATATGTGGATGGCGACCACAAGGTGCCCAAGCTGTGGCAAAACATTTCTTCTCCACTTACTTGTTGTTTTGCACTCCTTTTAACCTTTACTATCTAACCTCTCTTGGTTAAACTCTTGTTTTTTTCGACCCCGACACTATTAGGGCTCCGAGGGCTAGGGATCTTCCTTCCTTTCTTCCATTTCTTCTTTCCTTTATTTTCTTTTCTTCTCCAGAAAGCCTGACCAGAGGCTATAAGATGGCAGCCCCATCACTGGTCTTGCCTTCCTTTGGCCAGCAACCAATCGAAAGACTAATTATTGCTTTCAAGTCTTATATGAGAAATTTCCCATAAGGGAAAATTTTCTATAGGATCGTAACAGGCCTTGGCCTAATACTTGAAAGGAAGAAGAAGAAGAAGAAAATATTAATTATATATTTTAAGATTCTATCATATAACTTATATAGACATGTGCTAGATAATACATATTTTTATTTCCTTCATTTCGAGTATTAGAGAGCAAACTATGTTTTCTTACATGCTTAATAGTAAAATCATCATTCGACCAATCAAAATGCAGTTATACAGCCTGGTTTGTTTACATTACAACTGGAACTTGCTTCAGAAGTGGTATAACTAACTAACTCACTGGCTCTTTCGAACCCTTTTGATCCATGGTCACATGGACACGATCCCTATCCTGAGCTATGTTTTCCAATCATCTCCTGTATAATTTACTTCCCTCAAATCATGCTTACAGTTATTCTCCCCACCTCATTCTTGGCCTACCTACTGGGTGCTTTTCCTTGGTTTTCTACAAGGAGTTTCCATGTCCCTCTTTTTCATTCCTCATTTTCATGCCATGTGTCCTGGTCCTTTGCAGTCTTTGAGACTTTCAGTATTTTACAGACTATTACTAACTAACTAACTTACTTACTTACTCACTGGCACTATCGAACCCGTAGGTTCATGGCCGCGCGGACATAAGCTCTCCATACATCCCTATCCTGAGCTAATGCTTTCCAATCATTCCCTGTATAATCTACTTCCCTCAAATCATAGTTAATGTTGTTCTCCCACCTCATTCTTGGTCTACCAACTGGGCGTTTTCCTTCTGGCTTTCCTACAAGAAGTTTCCATGCACGTCTTTCATTCCCCATACGTGCAACATGTCCTGCCCATCGCAGTCTACGAGACTTAACTGTTCTTATTATATCTGGCTTCCTATAAAGACCATGTAGTTCATTGTTATGTAGTCTTCTCCATTCACCTGTCTGTTCATCTCTCTTTGGTCCAAAAATTTTCCTAAGAACTTTATTCTCAAATACTCGTAATCTCCTTTCCTCCCTTAAAGTAAGAGTCCATGTTTCGCACCCATATAATATAACTGGTAGAATAATAGTTTTATATATTTTCAGCTTAACGTTTTTTGAAAGGAGTTGGGACATCAAAAGTCTCTGCAATGCATAATAGCATGCATTTCCAGAATTGAGCCTATGTTTAATTTCTTTGTGCATCTCATTCCTATTTGTGATTATTGTTCCTAGGTATTTGAATTCAGCCACTTCCTCAAAATTTCCCTCATTTGTCATTAGCTGTCCATTTCCATTATATACTGAATTTCTACGTGTGACCATATATTTAGTTTTACTGATATTTACTTCCAGTCCTAATTTCTTAGTGTTACTCAATAGTGTGTGCGTGTTGGCCTTTAGTATCTCCTCGCTATCGGCCAGTAGTACTACATCATCAGCATAAACTAACAGCTTATTAATACCATTGAGTTGTAAGCCTTCCTCATTCTCTAAAGATTTAATGGCATGCTCTAGTACAAAATTAAATAGTAGAGGAGATAGTGCATCTCCTTGCTTCAACCCATTCTGGATTTCAAAAGTGTCTGAAAACTGTTTGCCTACACGCACCCTACTCTTTGAGCCATTTAGACACATTCGTATAAGTCTAACTAACTTTTTAGGAATTCCGAACTCCAGCAGGATACTATATAACTTCTCCCTCTTAATTGAATCATATGCTTTTTTGAAGTCTACATATAGTTGATGTACAGTACCATTATATTCCCATTTCTTTTCTAAAATCTGTCTTATACTAAAAATCTGATCTGTTGTAGACCTGTTTCTTCTAAATGCACATTGATGATCTCCTAGAATGTCATCAATATAGGGAGTAAGTCTGCTTACTAATATATTTGTTAGAATTTTGTACGAAGTTGAAAGTAATGAGATGCCCCTGTAGTTGTTGCAATCAGTTTTATCTCCTTTCTTATAAATTGGTACGATAATTGATTCCTTCCATTCATCTGGAAGAGCTTCTTTTTCCCAAATCATACTAAGCAACCAGCGTATCTTGTCCATCAATTTTTCTCCCCCTGATTTTATCAGTTCTGCTGGGATCTCATCTGAACCTGATGCTTTATACATCTTCAATTTTTCAATTGCCATTTCAACCTCTAATACACTTAGCTCTGCGACTAGCATTTCTGCTGTCTGTAACATATCCTCCTCAATGTCCTGTTCTGTATGTACATTTAATAGCTGATTAAAGTAACTTTTCCATCTATTTAATATACTCCTAGAATCTGCAATCATATCCCCATTTTCATTCCGAATTATGTTTGTTCTAGCCTGAAACCCTTTCTTCTCTATACTAATTCCCTGATATAATTCTCTAATGTTCCTATTTTTTGCATTCATTTCAAGATCATTAATCTTCTCTCTCAAATATTCCCTCTTTTTACTCTTTAGTAACTTGGTGGTTTCCCGTCTAACACTACCCAATTGCTCTAAATTTACCTCATTTGGCTCGTGTAACCATTTCATTTTTGCTAGCTTTCTTTTCTTTACAATGTCGGCACATTCCTCATCAAACCATTTCTTGTTTTGCCTCTTTTTTAAACAACCAATGCTTTCTGATGCTGACAATTTAATAGTATCTCTTATAGCCTCCCATTCTTTATTTATATCAGTTTCTTCTTCGTTTGCCACATTGTCATCTGAAGATTCCAGTACTTCAAATCTATTAGCAATTTTGATTTGGTATTCTTGCCGCATTTCATCATTTTTCAAGTTTTTTAATTCATATTTTACAGAATCATCTTTAGCGTTCGTTCCTCTCATAAGCGATAGCCGTTGTCTGATTTTCACTCTGACCAGATGATGATCCGAATTGCAGTCTGTCCCTCTAACTGATCTAACATCAATGATGCTACTGTGCCAGCGTTTATCCACTAATACATGATCTATCTGGTTCCAAGTTTCTCCATCTGGGGACGTCCAGGTGTATTTATGAATATCCTTATGCTGAAATGTTGTGCTCTTAACAATGAGATTCTTCGATGTGGCAAATGTGACTAATCTAACCCCATTGTCGTTACTATCTTCATGAAGACTGAATTTGCCTATTGTTGGTTTGAATATATCTTCCCGCCCCACTTTTGCATTAAAATCTCCTAAGACAATTTTCATATGATATCGTGAAAGGCTATCAAATAAGCATTCTAATTCTTCATAGAACTCATCCTTGATCTTGTCATCTTTATCTTCTGTGGGGGCATGTACATTTACAATTATAAAATCATGTCGTTTACCCTTTAGAATTATGTATGATATCCTATCACTAACAAACTTAATATCTCGGATAGCGGATAGGATCCTCCTTCTGACTAAAAAACCCGTTCCAAATGCAGGTCTTTCTGCACCCCCATAGTATAATGCAAAGCTTCCTGATTCCTGACTACCTTCTCCTGGCCACCTAACTTCCTGTAAAGCGACTATATCCAAGGGCGATTTATCCTAATTCCCGCGTTAATATCTCTAGTGCCCCGCTATTGTATAAAGTCCTAACATTCCATGTTCCTAGGAACATGTCCCTGTGTTTGAGCCTTTGGCATGGGTTCCCTGAAGTAGTCCCCGCCCGGAGAACCGAATGGGGGACTATTTGACCTCCGGAAAATTTTACCCCAGATGAACCCATGTCCGCATTTCTTGACGGTTGTATTTTTACGGTGAAAGATCGTCACTCTTTCGCCCAAGGTACTTTTTTCGTCTGGCTTATCACCTTCGACCAGTCCGGCATGGGTAACCCTATCGGCAGCAATGCTACCGCCGGCATAGCTCTCAGGATCATTTAAGCACGCAAGCCACTCCACCACGACAAGGTAAAGATACCATGGAGGGTTGCAAAGCCAGACTAAAAAAAAAAAAAAAAAAAAAAAAAAAAAAAAAAAATTCTTAGTTTATAAAAATTTCTTAGTTTATAAAACCGTTCTGATCTTTAAAATCCCTGAAAATAGTCATCCGAACTTTCTTCTTCTTTTTCATCGTTGTCCTCTTTATATACTAAGATGGTCTTCACTGCCATCGAGACTTGTTACTTACGCTGCACTTCTTGAAAGATTTAACAATAATGTCTTCTCTCAATCAAGATGGACGACTGTTTTATCCACTGACGCACTTGTTTGATTGTATGTAATTTTAAAGCTTCCTTTGGCGTGAATTCATGTTGTATTTCATCCATCATCCATTCGTTCAAGTTCACTGGCACCATAGACTGCAATGACGCATCATGGGCTAAACAATGTTTTGTGTTTGTGATAACGGGCAGGAGGGAGACAGTGTTAGCAATTTTGTGAATCCCCGCAACTCATATTCGTCGCATCGATGTACTGCTGCTGCCAGTTGAATCCAATGTTGTCAGATAGAGATAATTCCTGCTGCATCGAATATAAGGGTATGGCCATTTTTAAGACTGGCAGGAATTTTAAATCAAACACTGGACATTTTTATATTAATTTTGAGTATAAGACGCACCTGAATTTTGGAGGCAAATTTTTCGAAGAAAAAAGTGTGTCTTATAGTCTGTAAAATATGATAAATGTTCTTACTTCATCTGGTTTCCCATGAAAATTCATGTAGCTTATCTTTATGTAGTCTTCTCCATTTGCCTGGCTCACAGTATATACATATATTTATAAAAAAATACATACGGTATTTTAAGAAATAAATAATGTTTTATTGAAAATACAATTCAATTATTGAATTCTTCTTCACATCATATTGAATTACTAAGAACTTTTCTATATCACAATTTCATAGTAAAGTACTGTTGTGTTTTATAAAAATAGTTTGGTTATAATCTACTGATGTTTAAGTGTTCAGAACACAATCAGAGCAAGTATTGTAACTCTTACATATCAAATTTGTACAACATTATTAACAAGTACATATTAGGCCTACACTGTTCCTTTTCTCAGACTCTACACAACACCCCTCTCAAAATGGAATTTTTTTATGTTACACGCAAAAATTGTTCAAGGTTATCCCCACATTGCAATTTACCATTTTGTCAAATTAAAAATTGTTTTTAATATTTAATTTTAGGAAGTTATATTTTGAGGTTATTTTAATTATATTATTTTTGGTCTGGACATCTTACCTCAATATTAATGTTGATTTGTTCTTGGACATGTTTCAAAACAATTCTCTGTTTTAATCTTCAGCTTCCCAGACTGGTTTTATTTATGTTGCATTATGTTGCACCACCTGGATGTCGATGTCAGCTCCATCCTGTGGTTGGCCAAAGAACCTCCAAACAAGGTCACCCTCCATCGGAATATCAAAATTCATAACTCTGTTTCTGTTCTTCTGAATATAAATTTTTTCCCCAATAGTCAGCTCGTTTGTATTTTCTAACTGTTTTAATAATTTAGTGTCTGAATTTAATATTATGTTTTTCAGACCAACACATGGAGCAGCAACTGCAGATTTTTCAATTTCTCCATTTTTAATATTTCTTATGTGTTCTTTGGTTCTAATTTTTAGGTTTCTTTTTGTTTCCCCTATATATATCTTTTCACAACCCATGCATTCAATTTGATATATTCCTGACTTTTTATTTTTATCAGTTTTTTCATTTTTGTTGGTTTTTATTAGTTTATTTAAACTGTAGTTATTTTTTGGTGCTAATTTAATATTAAACTTCTCAAATATATTTTGAAATTTATTATGTACCCAGGGGTGATATGTGAATTTCCTATATTTTTTCATAGGTGGTTCTTCTTTTTCAAGATTACTTCTGTTTATCATTTTTGTTTTTTATACTTTTCTATCCTTTTTTGTACCATTTTTTTCATCAAACCATTTTCTCTTGCTACTTTGATTATGTGTTTTTTCTCATGTTTAAAATCTTCTTCGTTTAAGGGTAAGTTTACCAATCTATGAGTTAAACTATTAAATGCTGCTAATTTATGTCCAATTGGATTGAAACCCTGTTGATTTTATAAAATTTTCCGTATGAGTTTCTTTCCTATGAATCCTGAATTCAATTTTCTCTTTTTCTTCGTTTCTGACCAATTTAAGATCCAAAAAAGGTATTTGTGTTATTGTCTTCTATTTCTTTGGTGAATTTAATGTTTGTACTCTGTAAATTTAATAGTTTTAGGGAATCTCTACATGTTTTTCTTTAACAATACAAATTATATCATCAACATATCTACTCCAAAATTTAAACATTGTGGGATGTGCTTTAGTGATTTTAACATTCATGTAAAATCACTAAAGCACATCCCACAATGTTTAAATTTTGGAGTAGATATGTTGATGATATAATTTTGTATTGTTAAAGAAAAACATGTAGAAGATTCCCTAAAACTATTAAATTTACAGAGTACAACATTAAATTCACCAAAGAAATAGAAGACAATAAACAAATACCTTTTTTGGATCTTAAATTGGTCAGAAACGAAGAAAAAAGAAAAATTGAATTCAGGATTCATAGGAAAGAAACTCATACGGAAAATTTTATAAAATCAACAGGGTTCAATCCAATTGGACATAAATTAGCAGCATTTAATAGTTTAACTCATAGATTGGTAAACTTACCCTTAAACGAAGAAGATTTTAAACATGAGAAAAAACACATAATCAAAGTAGCAAGAGAAAATGGGGTTTGATGAAAAATGGTACAAAAAGGATAGAAAAGTATAAAAAACAAAAAAGTGATAAACAGAAGTAATCTTGAAAAGAAGAACCACCTATGAAAAAATATAGGAAATTCACATATCACCCCTGGGTACATAATAAATTTCAAAATATATTTGAGAAGTTTAATATTAAATTAGCACCAAAAAATAACTACAGTTTAAATAAACTAATAAAAACCAACAAAATGAAAAAACTGATAAAATAAAAAGTCAGGAATATATCAAATTGAATGCATTGGTTGTGAAAAGATATATATAGGGAAAACAAAAGAAACATTAAAAAATTAGAACCAAAGAAACACATAAAATATTAAAAATGGAGAAATTGAAAAATCTGCAGTTGCTGCTCATGTTTGGTCTGAAAAACATATATAAATTCAGACAACTAAATTATTAAAACAGTTAGAAAATACAAACGAGCTGACTATTTGGGAAAAAATTTATATTCAGAAGAACAGAAACAGAGTTATGAATTTTGATATTCCGATGGAGGGTTTCCTTGTTTGGAGGTTCTTTGGCCAACCACAGGATGGGAGCTGACATCGACATCCAGTGGTGCAACATAATGCAACATAAATAAAACCAGTCTGGGAAAGCTGAAGATAAAACAGAGAATTGTTTTGAAACATGTCCCAGAACAAATCAACATTAATATTGAGGTAAGATGTCCAGACCAAAAATAATATAATTAAAAATTGTTTTCATATTCAATAATCCATTATGTCTGTTTTTCGAATAGAAATTACCTAATAAAACTTGAAAATAAAGTCTCTCTACAGTCTGTATAAGTAGACATTAGATTTTAGGGAAAATGCCTATATAACATTCCTAAATGCAAGACTATTTCTAATGTCAGCTTCATGTTCAAGTTTTAAAAGTGATATTTATAAAATCTCGAAAGATTTCATGACAGCAACAATGTTATGTAATTAAGTTATGTAGATAGGAAATAATACTATGAGGTTTTTTAACATTGTTTATTTTTTATTATTTCACTCACCTCATACTTCATAAAATAAGTATGAGGTGAGTGAAATAATAAAAAATAAACAATGTTATGTAAACTCATCAGCATTATAAATGTTTTATTATAGTAATATGATTTGTGAAGGTTGGTCTTGAATTGCAGCTTAAATCTGCTTTTCTGATCTTAGGTAATGCATTTTTTTTTCCAAGAGTTTTCCTTTTCCTTGCCTTTTTCATCAACATAATTATCCCTCTGGTCCATCAGAGGCTTGTTGTGAGAAATAAAAGCAACTCTACAAAAACCTTAGCAAGACCTGCTGTGAGGCATGGACTTTGATGAAAGGAGAGAAGGGTAACTTCTAGTGAAACGAGATTCATGAGATATACAGCAGGGCACACCAAGTGCAATTACATATGCAATGATGATGTCTTGAAGGAACTATGTTGAGACCAATTATTAAGTACATACATGAATACCAGAACAACTGGATTAATCATTTGTGACAAATTGGTTCAGATAGAGTTCCCAAAGACATGCTTTGTTGTTGTCCAACAAGTAAGAAATCTCTGGGCCGTACAAGGAAGCGCTGGTTAAAAAAAATTCATCAGTGAGATCATAACAGGCCTATAGGCCTAAGACTTGTATGGATGAAGAAGATAAAATAAGGTAATACCGTACATCTATAAATAAAAAAAACTGTGGGCACCCTTGGATCTGTATATATACAAGAACTGTAAATAATACCATATTGATGAAGATTATAGAAAGAAAGATTTTTATAGTTGAAATGGATTATTCGAGAAGAAGTGAAGGTATTCAAGATTGCAATGAATAAAATGAATAAATTAGATCTAGCTATTCTTGAGGAACATGTCTCAAGAATGGCTACATCCAGGATCCCCAAGGCAATAATGAACTACTGTCCAAATGGGAAACAGTCACTTGGTCGACCTATGAAAAGATGGCACGAAAACCGTAACAGTTCTTCTAGGACTAATACCTGGCAGGACGATGATGATGATGATGATGAATTAGGAGTTGGTTAAAAGCCGAGGAGAATATGACAAATTTGAATTGAAAAAAGAGAGTTAAAATAGTTTGGATATCCAATAAGGATATAATAACAGTGATGGGCTAAAATATCTTACAATGGTCACCAGGCTGGAAGAGGTATTCAAGATCATGGTACAAAAAAATTACAGAAGTTATTTCCCCAAAGGGACTTCAAGAAGATGATGCCCTTGATCGAGGAGGATGAAGATTGGGAATGGGAAGGTGGTTTCAGTGTAAAATCCATGCACATTATATATATATATATATGATTATAAATTAACATTATTTAAATTTTGTAATTAATTATTCTAATTTTTTTAGGTTAACAACAATCAAAATATACATGGCATAAGAATTGGTAATTCACATTGTTCAAGTTGCAGAGATTTGTGAAAATTTTGAGAATATCAGACAATCGTTAATGTGCAGGATTATATTAAATAGATGACACTTTGAACAGCAAATATATGTGAATGAACAACATTTGTTTTCATCCCTTATACATTCATATAGGCTAAGGATTCTGAAAACTAGTTCTTAACAACATTAATAAAAAAGAAAGTTGCATCTATCAATGTTTTGTCATTTTGTCACATAAAAATATGTTTGTTTTTACTTCCTCTATCATAAAGTAATGTTGTAAAATTACTTCTTTTGACACTTTGTATAAAATTATAAAATTAATTATATGCTACAGTAGTATCAAATAAATTGAGGTAAGCTTACAAAAATGTGTATAATTGTATTAAGTACTAATAAAGGTAATTCTAAAATAGTTATTTTTCTTTTAGTAAAACAACATCCTTGATATTCTGATCATGAATATCAACATGATATAACCTAATAATTAAATGAATCGTGATTTTTTCTTACCTCATACATCTATGTTTCTTAAAACACAGCACTGCAGTATCGGCGACACTTTGTCGTCATCGTCAGCTGTTTTCACGACTGTCAATTTTTTCTCCTTTTTGCCAGTAATTATCTAGACTGCCATCTGGTGTTCTTTTGAAGGAATTCCTCTTCAAACTGCCATCTGGTGTTATTTTGAATGAATCATTTCCTAAACTGCTATCTGGTGTTATTTTGAAGAAATACTATATTACCTAAACTGCTATCTTACTTGTATTTCTTCAAAAATACAACAGATAGCAGTTTAAGAAATGATTCATTCAAAATAACACCAGATGGCAGTTTGAAGAGGAATTCCTTCAAAAGAACACCAGATGGCAGTCTAGATAATTACTGGCAAAAAGGAGAAAAAATTGACAGTCGTGAAAACAGCTGACGATGACGACAAAGTGTCGCCGATACTGCAGTGCTGTGTTTAAAGAAACATAGATGTATGAGGTAAGAAAAAATCACGATTCATTTAATTATTATTAATTGAACCTCATAATGTTAAAAATTCCCAAATTTAATATATAAATGATATAACCTCATTAGTCCTGAAGTGAAATTATAACAAAATTTTATTTTAAAATTTAAGCAGGAAATGCACTACTCAGCCCCCTTTCATCTTCTTACTAACACACCAGGCCTAAAACAATTTTACATAAATCTTTATTTATGGAGAATTAGAATGAACCAGGAATTAAAAGTATTATATAGGGATTTAGATCTGGTAGGAGATATTAGAAGAGACTGGAATGGGTAGGACACGTGTTGTGGATGGAGCAAGAAAGAGGTGCAAGAAAGATTTTGGAAGGGAGACCAGAAGAAAGAAGAAAGGTTGGAAGACAGAAACTAAGATGGTTAGATAAGGTTCAGAAAGACTTAAGGCAACTGAAGGTTAAACGATGGAGACAGAAAGCTAAGAATAGAGAAAAATGGGCAGATGTTATGAAGGAGGCCCAGGTTCTTAGAGGACTGTACAGCCAGAGACAGAAGAAGAAGAAGATATAACCCTTACATCCCACATGAGGACACGGGTGCTTCGTAGCAGGAGTTTCTTAATCAGGCTAATTCAGTTGCACTTATTTACCTACAGATTTTAGTTATTTAATCTCTCCTAAATTAATTTTTTAGAATTGAAATGCAACTCTGCCTCCAAGAATATACTTTTATCCAAAGGTTACCAAGTCTCAGACAAAAAAAAGAAGTAAAGCTGGTATTTAAGTCTTGGGATGCACTGTTGTCGAGTATATGCTCTCCTAAAATCCCTAGAAATACCTTAATTCCAAAATAAAAATAAAATGTGTCCCTCTTTTATCATTTTTTAATTATCTTTTTCCTTTTAAAATCTGGTCTTTAGTGATGAGAAATGAAATGTAAGATAAGATGCATTTTATTTTCATGACTATCAGAACTAAAAAATAAGCAATATAAGAGCAATGCTATGAAATTTAATCCTGCACTGAAGCGATCAATTACTTCTATGCAGAAGTATCACGGTATCGGAAAACCATCGTTTCCATCCTCAACTGTTTTCACTTGCCAGTAATTATCCAAACTGCCATCTGAAAACCTCATATTGTTAAAATTCCCAAATTTATTATAATTATTAAAATACTTCTATGCAATTTTATTTCTGATAATACAGAAATCTTTTATTAAATCTCATGGGCTAAAATGTTTTACCGGACCTCGAAAGATAACCTATCCAACAGTGCAAATTAATTATTAAAATCATGGATATAAATATGGTGATCAAAATACAGGATTATAAATAACTGAGTTCTGCCTCAAATATAAAGGAAAAAAATTCATAAAAATCCAGGTTCTGAAAATTAAATTTCAAAAAAGTAATACTGTTTAAAGGTTCATAACAATCTTTTGCATTGAGACATTATTAAGGGCTCTCTATCTAGAGAAAGTAATTCTTCTCACACAGTAATACCTTAAGTATCAAGTATCCTTCCACAGCCATTGAACAAACACTTGTAATATAAAAATTGTAATCAACAGTCAAAATATTTTGTAGAATGTAATACATCTGATCTTCGTTCCTTACATCTGGCTTTCAGTCTTCAGATACGTTCTGCTCCATTCCAATGTTGTTGTAAGCCTGGAAAAAGGATAATTTAAAAATTAAAGATACAATGTAATTTATAATTTATTTTTGATTAGCCTCATTGTCCTGTGGCCAGAACTTCTGAATACAGTTTAATGAGGTCCCAGGTTCGATTCCCAGTCAGTACATAAAAATTCTTCCTTACAGCGAATTATTCCTGTGGTTACCCATGGTCTGGAATTTAGGTTAAGTTTAGGTTAAGAACTCTCCTGGCATTTCATTATCATTCATCATATTGGGATAATGTAGCTCTGCCTTCCAGGTGTCCCAACCTAAAAAAATGGGTTACAAGTCCACCGAAAGCCAGAAATGTCATGAAAGCAACCTGGTGGCATGGGGGAGGGGGGAAATTCATAACTGAAATTCCTGGGAAGAGGAATCTAATTAGCAAGTTCTTTGGACCACAGAAAGAGGGATCAGAAGTCAAGCTCCAGGGCTGACAACTTGGGAAAAATCAGTCTGTAATTACTGACGATGGGACAAACATGTCTTGAAACATATGGTCTAACAGAAACAATGATATGAGGTAAGAATTACCACATACCAAACTTATTATTACTCCATAGTGTTACTTCCCATTGTAATTTTGATTAAAAAAAAAGAGAGAGAAAAAATCTGTCTCAACTGGGAATTAAACCTGGACCTTCAGCTTTCTGTGCTGATGATTTACCACTGACCTATTCAGGCATCTGTTCCCATCCAAACTAAAAATTGTTTTAACGTAGCAGTGTATAATAAATTACTTATTTCAATCACAGTATCTGAAGCCTTCATCATTAGGAACATCAAGTCATAATGCCATTCAAAAGCCAAATTTATATAATTCCAAATCTTAATTTTTTGTTTCTACTATGTGTTCCAAAACATTATAAAAAGTTATATAAATATTTTAAACACAAAATTGTTAGATGCTAACACAATGAGGTATTTTATAAAAGAAATTGAATTGATTCTTTGCACCTCACCTGACCTGGACTAGTTTTGAAGGTTGTCTTTTTTTTTTTTTTTTTTTTTTTTTCCATCATCAATCAACACTGTCTTTTGAGATGGTCCATTGAAAACTCTGCACATCAATATTTGTTGATAATGGAGTAATTTTCTTCAAAACTTTTCCGGATGAGAGAGCGGAAATATGAGGTGTGGTGATAAAGAACCAATTCAATTTCTTTTATAAAAACCTTTCTTTTTCAACTCCCAAAATTTTTGACACCTGAATTTTTTTTTTAGCCACAGACACAACTTTTCTTACAGATAACTTACATTAACAGACACAAATGAAACTAGGGGTTCATGATGGCTGAGTAGATATAAACTCTCTATACATACTTATCCTGTGCTAATATTTTCCAAGCTTTCCCTGTATTAAATTAATATTAAGAAGCTAAAGCTATTACTATGATTGAAATAAGTAAATGAATGCACACAAATAAACTATTATAATCAATGGTAAAGAGAAAAATTTTTGCCTGAGCCAGGAATCAAACCCCAAACCTTCAGTATTACATGCTAATGTTCTTACCAGTGCGCTAATTTCAGGCTACATTTCCCATCCAAGCAAAGATAAAGGAGGATTTATGCTTGGATGGGAATCTAGCCTGAATTAGCTCAGTGTCAGAGCATCAGCATGTAAAGCTGAAGATTCGGGATTCGATTCCCAGTTCAGGCAAACAATTTTTCTCTTTACCACTGATTATACCCGAGCTGTCATATCTCCGGCTCTGAAGTTTAGGTTATACAAGGGGTAAAGGGAGAATTCGCCCTCTACTTGCCAATAAGGACATGGTTATAGTGGAGAGTAGATGTCGTGCCACAACCAATCACTGCTCTTGGATGCAGCTATAGCACCCTAGTAAGGTTTTGCAAACTGCTGAGATGTTGTCAGCTGTATGTCCTGCTAACCGCATACATAAAGCAGCCACTCTCACTGAATTTCCACATCGGCAAACACTGTCGTGAAATCGTCAAGGCCAGAGAATCAGTAGTTGCAGTATACATTCCCTGCATTTTCAATAACACTTTTCTCAAATTAGGGTTATGAATGTTATTTTCCCACCTCATTCTTGACCTACTTACTGGGCATTTTCTGTTTGGTTTTCTAACAGGTTGAAATTTATTAATAGTGAGTGGAGAACATATTTTTAACGACTCGCCTCATACATATTTAAATTAATATTGGGAAGTAAACATTATGAGGTTATATCATTAATAGTGAGTGGAGAACATATTTTAATCAACTCACCTCATACATTTTCAAACTTCTTTAATACTGACGTTTCAGACAATATCATGTCTGAAACCTTCGGTATCAAAGAAGTTTGAAAATGTATGAGGTGAGTCGATTAAAATATGTTCTCCACTCACTATTAATCACCTCATACTTTTCAATTCTTTGATCCGACTTGTCCTTATGACTGAGCGGACAAATATTGTCTGAAACCGCAGCATTAGAATTAAAAGAATGTATAGGTGAGTCATTAAAAATATTTCTCCACTCACTATTAATGAATAAACCTCATATGTTACTTCCCAATGAGAAGTGGAGAAATGGTTCCCTAATATCAGTAGAGGATCTTTTTTATGATTGAGTTGGAAAGTATTAAATCTATTTCTATTTTAGAATGTTGATAAAATAATTTTATACTTGCCATAACCTGAAATATGAAAATAGATACACTTTCTGCTGAAGAAGAACCAGATTCTAAAGGGTACAATACTTTTAAAATGTTTAATCAAGTTGAGCCGACTGGTACCTTACAAGTGTTCTTTTATATTGTTACTATATTCATAGCTAATATGGGAATAACATTATAGGTTGACATAAAGAAAACATGCAACAGCCAGAGGAATCATTGAAAAAATTGATGAGTATACACAGAATAACATATAAGGCCGCAGGAACAGTGCAAATTTCAGACTGATTCAGGACATGATGCCTGGCTCACCATCTCCACAGAAAAATGTTTTCACTCCGACAGATGTGTCATGCAAAACCAGACCTGTAGGACAACCCACCTTCTAGTCTGTCCAGCCTTAAATCAACTGCACACCCTCTAAGGACCTGTTCTCTTTGTACTGGGGAGCCAGAGATAAAATGACTTAAGCGTCAAATCTCGCATTAGAAAACAACAACACAACATTATGCGTTTTCTTATTCAATGAATGATGTGTCATGTCTTATCTTACCTCATAGTTAATTTTTCCACTCAAAAACTTCAGTTCCTGTGTTTAGAAAATGTAAACTATGAGTAGGATAAGAAATGACTCATATTTAACTTTTATAGGATTAATCACTATGAGTTAATTTCTCCATAAGAATGACTCATCATTCATTGTTACTAATACTCCAACAGATTTTATCTTGCATTTATTAAATTTTTGAGAAATGTCCAGTGTGGAAAGAAGAAGAAATGAGAAGTGAGGCATATGATGGATATGGAGGAGACCGTGTGGAAAGGATCAAAGACGCTCTTCATTGGTATGGCTGTCAGGATAATGGAGGAGAAGGTGGCCCAAAACTCTTTTGATTGTCACTTCTGGTAGTAAGGAATGGGGCAGGCCAAGAACAACTTGGAGAGGAGTGTATCCATAGATTGATGAACGACTGAGTCTGGAGGAGGAGGAATGGCGTGATCACAAGAATGGCGAGTGTGAATAAGGGAACTGCCTGAAAAGTGGAGAGAGCGTGGAACGTCAAATGATAAAGTAAATTAAGATATGTCACAAATTTTAAAAAAATATAAAAAAAAAGTACTGACATGAGATCTCCGTCGTCCTCAATAATCAGCAGTGTAGGTTTTGTAAGCGAGGCCTTCGATAACTTAAGTATTCTTCGGCTTTCCGTTTGGTTACCAGTGTGGTTTATAGTAAGCAGCCGGCCTTTCAATAGCATAAGTATCGGCAGAAGATGATACTTAAGTTCTCGTTAGGCCTTGCTACAAAATACACTGCTTCGTTATTGTTGTGACAACTGAGATCTCAGCGTTACCGGTACTGTTTTATATTTCTCTAAAAATTTTAACATAGTGAACCTCAATGGAGTATCGTAATGTATTTTACAATCTTGATGCATTTTATTATAATGGGCTTCAATATAACCCGACCGGCCTCACGGGTTTCACCCGTCAGGCAGCGCTCTCTCCTCGTCCGCATTTCACTTGCCATCCGCTCGTCCTTACTAGTCCTTTATTACGTTCGACAAGCTGAGATTCACTGACATTGAGAGCGCGCTATTATGTGTTAAATGTTATTATAATATCGAATCCGCTCGTCGCGTTCGCGAGACTTTATTCGGAGCTTCCCTGAGAATTACCTCCTTCAGATCGACAATCCACGATCTAGTGCTAAATTTTGACCACTGGTTTCAGTACAAAATAAGAAACCCAGCACGAAGGTGTACGGTCTCACCGAAGAAAAATTAGACGAAATTGGCGAAAATTTGGAACGTTCACCACAAAATCATTACCGAAATTAGCAGCAACAAGTTTGGATTTCATTATCTTCTCCACATACAGCAACAACATTGTGTTTTTTTTAAAACTCAAACTTACCAAGTGTAAACGTGTTAATTGTCTAAACCAAGGTGATCCCATAGCACGTGTGATTATGTGAGTGGTTTTTTTCATCATTGACTGAAGGGTTAATCGACCCTCAGCTTTGTTCTTTACAGACGATATGTTCCCGACTATGTCGTGTGAACACTCACAATACCGCTATTGGTGTTCTGAATCCAAAATTGGATACAGGAAACACCTCTCATGATCAGAACATTGGAGTTTGGTGTGCGATTCGTGCAAGGGCATAATCGGTCCGATTTTCTATGAGAAGACTGTACTGCAGAGAGTATCGAAATGACATTTTGACCCCTTTTTTCTTGAACATTGCAGAAAGACATCATATGGTGTTCAACAAGATTCTGCTACTGCCATACAGCAGAGGAGTCCATTGATAAAATTAGGGAAGTGTTTGAAGATAGAATGATTAGTGCTGGTGTATGGCCCCTCGGCCCCTATCTACAGTGTGTGATTTTTTTTTTGTGGGGTAGCCTGAAAGACTTATGTACAAAACAATCCGCACACGATTGAAGGAACTGAAGAAAACATAAGAAATTAAAATCAGAAACTTGTAACATGCGCGGGCGAAGCTACAGCGTGTCAATCTAAAGTGTTTTACTGGTATAATGCCTGTTTTGTTGGCTGGGGGACGACATTTCCAGCATTTTCTAAAGGGAAGATACAGTTCAGGACGGTGGCAGTCAGTGTGAATTGCGGGAGGAAGAGACATCACTGCGTGGCTGTGAACTCCGTGAGCTGGTCCGGTTTTACATTGGAAGCCCGGTATTAAAAGAATACACATTGGTACAAACTCTTTCTGCTATTTTATGTAAGTGTTCTGACATGTTTCTTCCTGTTTGCGTTGTCCATTTTATAAAATAACCTTCGGTGTTGTAATAATATGTGAGATGATCAAATTCCTGACAAAATTAATATATTACTAATAGACAAAATAAGGAATGTTACAAATAATGATGATAAAAACTGGGGCAGCAGTGTTATTTTTGACCTTTTCAATACTACAGTTTACTACATTTTTTAGGATAATATTTTTTTTGTTTATTTATTTAACCTTTCTATAGTTTAAGCAAATAATTTTATATTAAAAATCATAATCACTATAATTTAATATCGATACGGTACTGAAAAGAACTTAGATACTGAAAATTAAAAAAAGGACTTTCAATATTGTCATCCTGATACCTCACATCATATTCAGTCTTCAGTCATTCGGTTTAAAAAACCTAATGGTTTCAATCTTCCAGCAATATCTCAATAGACTGGTTACGTCATTCAGGAAGACGCGCTCCTGCTTCTTGTTTCTTTTACTCTCTCTGTTGGTAAAGACCGATACCCTCAGAGTGTTATCAGTACATCAACAGACGAAGAGAAGAAGCAGTTTCCGAAATGACAAACATCACTCAACGAGATATTACTGAAGATGAGATCACTAGATTTTGAAACTGGTTAAATTAGAAGATAGATTTGAGGTGATGTATAAAAACATTTAAATTAAATCTTAAAGTGTGGTATATTCAAATGTAGTAGGGCTCTCTACAAAACTCTATGTTAACACAATTATCATAGCAAAACAAAAGTATTTAAAAAATGTTCATTCAGATATATAATATTTTTTATTAAATAATAGAATGTTCGGCAATTGAATAGTCGTCCCAAAAAGAGATCTAACCCACAAAAATGATGTGTTAGGAAAACAAAAAAAAAGCATATAATGTCATTTTGGGTGTTATTTCCTTTTTATCTTCTTCTTTCTTCTTCTCCTTCCAAGTATTAGGCCAAGGCTGTTACGATCATATAGAAATTTTCCGATCCTCCGGGGGAAATTGGTTTTCTTATAAGACTTGAAAGATAATAATAGTCCCTCAATTGGTTGCTGGCCAAAGGAAGGCAAGACCCAAGTGATGCAGCTGTCATATTATTAGCCTCTGGTCAGCTTTTCTGGAGAAGAGAAAGAAAAATAAAGGAAGAAGAAGAGGGAAGGGAAGAAAGGAAAGACTCCCTAGCCCTCGGATGCCCTCAATAGCGTTTGGGGTCGAAAAAAAACAAGAGTTAAACAAGAGGGGATTTGAATAGTAAAGTTAAAGAGTGCAAAAAACACAAGTAAGGGGAAGAAAATGTTTGCTCAGCTTGGGCACCTTGTGGTCGCCATCCACATATCCCCTAGATGAGGACCCCTGAGGTTTTCCTTTATTATATCATATATATTTCAATCTATCATTCTATTTGAATCATATACAGCCAATTTGAATGTAAAATAACATGCTAATAACTAAATTTTAACAATTTAATACAGAGTTGAGGGCAAAAGTGATCTATCTCTATAGAGTAGAAAAATGATCTAACACATATTTAACTATATTAAGATATAGAAAATACATATCGAACACTGATTCAATTAGAAAAATTTCCAACTTAATCACTTTTCAGTATTTATTTTCCATTTAATGTTATTTCGTTACATTATTTGTGTCTTTCATATTTTCGCTCAATTTCTCTAAGATTCTGATTAGAATTCACGGAACTGTGATGGAATGAATTTGCACATGTGCAATAATTGTTTTTATGCACTGCTATTAATGACTTGACTAACTGCTTCTGCCATTTTGTTACATATAGATCACTATTCGCTTGAAAATCAACTTTTCAAAATAATATTTGAAGAGAAAAATTTTTGCCTAGACCGGGACTCGAACCCGGGACCCTTGGCTTTCCGGGCCAAGTGCTCTACCAACTGAGCTATCGAGACGAGTTACGATCTAGACACAAATTTTTCTCTTATGTACGTTGTAATTCCCTCGCGCCAAATGCTTGAAACCATAGCTTCTATCTTTGCAAATGGCGGCTTCTTAGTTAAGAAGACATTTATTGGGAATTTAACACTACTTTATAGCCAGTATACATATGTCAATAATTAAATAAGTATGCTGCTGGCTAGAATTTGTTATGATTAAAATGATTTCATTCAGGATTTCTTTTGTGCAAAATCTTCTTTCATATCCTCAAATTCTACTTTTGAATTATATCTATGTCAATGCTCTTCCATCTGAGCTAGAGTCAAAGGTCCTGGGTTCAAACCCCAGTCTAGGCGTATATTTTTCTTTTCAAATATGATTTGTCCATCATAAAGATGTTTAAAAACAAATAATATTAATATTGAAAGAAGCACTACTGGCTTTATAAGTAATTACTTATTTTAGGAATTCTCACTATGAGGTAAATTCATTAAGGTAGAATTTTTATCATCGGCCGCGGTGGACTAGTGGTTATGCTCCTTGCCTCTGGTCCCGAGGGTCGCAGGTTCAAAACCCGGCCAGGGTCGATGGATTTTTTTAGGATGGAAAAATCCAAGGAGCAAGTCCTCCGGGAGGGACTTTAAGCCGTGGGTCCCGAGTCTGAACATTTTCAGGCTCGTAAAAAATCCTTAAGCCTGAATAAAAAGGCTTCTAAGCAAAATTTACCGAATTTTCCCATCCTAGTACTACCTTGGTTTCCTAGATGTCAGTATGAGGCGGAACGCTGACCACTGACCACTCAAAATGACATCTATACGAAAACAAGTGTAACTAAATTAGTATGGTTCAAATTCTTCCCTGTAGGGGGAGAGCGCCTAAATCTCTGTAAAGGGAAAACATAGGCTTACAATACAATACAAGAATTTTTATCACTCACCTCATATTGTTTTCTAAGTAATGTTTAAATTCCCAATAAAAAGTCTTCTTAATAAAGAACCCGCCCTTTGCAAAAATCGTAGCAACAGCTCGTAGCATTTGGGGTTAGGGAATTAACTATGTATAAGAGAAAAATACACATTTAGATTGGAGGCCTAGGTAGCTCAGATAGAAGAGCATTGACATAGAGAGTCAAAGGTCCTGGATTCAAACCCCAGTCTAGGCATATATTTTTCTTTTTCAAATATAAATTGATTTTAAATGTTCGCTAATTTTACTCTTGGATGTGGTTACAACAGATGACAACTCTAATTTTACTAATTTATTTGGTTAATAGAGGTCTCCTTTGCAGCATACAGAATATAAAAATACTTGAAACAAACAAAATTCCAAAGTTGCCTAATACAAACCTCGGAATCATGTAACAACAGAAAATAATACTCACCACCATTCGACCTGCATCCATGACAAGAACCATGTCAGAATCCATAATTGTGTTAAGTCTATGAGCAATAGTTAACACTGTACATTGATCAAATTTTTTCCTAATGTTCCTTGGATGGAATGCATCAGTTCTGAAAAAGTGACAATATTCTTCCTTTAGCTTTTAGAGAAAAATTAAAAATACATACTTAGATATCAATAAATGTCAACATACAAGAAACTTTTTTCTTCAAAATAGAGGATATTGAATATGACTTATATAACAACATTGTTTTGGATGATGAAATTTTTAGAACGAGGTAAATTAATTTAATTATTTGAGTTGTAATTTAACATTTCAAGATGAAGCTGATATATATCAAAGAAAATCACAAATTTCACAAAAACAACAGTATAATGGAAAACTATCTTTAGTACAGAAGAACACAAGATTATAGCTTTATAAGGTTCTCGCAAGACAAATATTAAGATATGGGTAGTGAAGCATGGAGAATACGAAGAAGAGATGAAAGCCAAATAACAGCAAATGAGATGCGATTTATGTACCATACAGCAGGCTACACAAAGTGGGACCATAAAAGAAATGAGGAAATTATGGAAGAGTTGGATGTAGAACCCATCTTCACCATATACAAAAACTACCAGAACAACTGGAAAGCCCCATCTTCAACGAATTGCCATCTCATAGAATTCCAAAAGCCATGCTTCGTTACTGCCCCCAAGGCAAAGATCGCTGGAGTCCAAAAAGTACTGGATGGAAAATTCCTCTTTGAGACCGTAACAGGCCACACGGCCTAATACTTGCATGGATGATGATGACTTATATACCAAAGGCAGCCCTAGATCTCTACAAATAGAATTTTTTTCAAATCTACTTGCATTCTAGTTTTTTTTTTCAATATCAAAATCTTGGAAAGTATGTACAGATATCACAATAGCAATGCATCATCAAGAAATAAAATTAATATACAAAAAAAAAAAAAGAGAAGGGAGCTAGGGATCTCTTATAATAAAAAGTATCCTATATGCCAACCTAGGATTTTGAAAAATGGCTGAATTTAAGTACCTAGGAAAACAATAATTACAAACAGGAATGAGATACAGAAAGAAATTAAACATATCCTCAATTTTGGATTTTCATGCTATTATGCATTACAGAGAATCATGTCATCCAACTTCTCTCAAAAAAACATTAAACTGAAAATACATAAAACTTTTATTTTCCCAGTTATATTAAATAGATGCAAAACATGGACTCTTATTTCAAGGAAGGAGAAAAGATTACTAGTATTTGAGAATAAAAGTTTGTAGAACATTTTTGGACCAAAGAGAGAATAAACAGGTAAATGGAGAAAACTACATAACAGTGAGCTACATGATCTTTATAGGAAACCAGATGTATTAAGAGCAGTTAAATCTCATAGAATGCAATGAGCAGTTCAAAGAATAAAAGAGGAGAATGGAAACTCTTCTTAGAAAAACATGAGGGATAGCACCCAGTAGATGGGTCAAAAATGAGGAGAAAGAATAGCATTAGTCATGATTTATGATAGGTAAATTATCAAGGAGATAATTTGGATTACAAACAAAATTTTGGACTTTCCATGGGGAACCCCCTATCTCCCTTTCTGGCCAATTTATTCAAGGGTAGTTTCGAACAGAAAATAACAAGGGGACACCCATTACTTTTCAAATTTTGGCGCAGATATGTTGACAATATAATAGCCATTGTAAACCATAAACAAATAGAAGATGCCTTAAAAACTCTGAACCATTCAGAGCAAAACTGTAAAATTCACAATGGAAAATGAAAACTAACAGACAAATTTTCATTTTTGGATCTAAACCTAACTAGAAACGAAAAAAAACAAAATAGAATTTGGAATATACAGGAAAGAACACGCATAAAGATAACTACATTAAGGCATCAGGATTCAACCATTTCGCTCACAAAGAAGCTGTATTCAATAGTCTAACACACAGATTGGTGAATGTACCCCTGAACCGAGAAAAATATGAAGAAGAAAAAGAATACATAATTAAAGTAGCAATAGAAAATGGTTATGAAGAAAACATGGTACACAAGAAAATAAATAAGTTTAAAAGGCAAAAACTAATTAATGAAAGCACACTTAAAAAACAAACAGAAGAGAACATAAGATTTAAAAAATTCACTTACCATCCTTTAAAGTTCCAGAAAATTTTCAATAAGTTTAACATTCGTTTGGCCCCAAAGAATGAATACAGCCTGAACAAGATAATCAAAACCAACAAAAATGAAAAAATTGGAGAAGAATATAAATCAGGAATATATCAGATCAAATGTCAGGATTGCGACAAAATCTATATAGGAAAAACAAAAAGAAATTTAAAAACCAGATTGAAGGAACACCTTAGAAATGTAAAAAAGGGTGAAGTGGACAAGTCAGCTGTAGCAGCCCATGCTTGGTCTGAAAAACATATAATTGATACAGAAGCTAGCCTAATCAAACACACAGATAAACTAAAGGAACTCACAGTCTGGGAAAAAATCCACATCCAAAAAACAAGAAAGATAAACTCATGAATTTTGAAACTCCCGCAAATTTTTGACCTGATCCAGAGGTTCATCGGTCCACCGATAGAAGTAAGAAGAAAACCGCCAGGAAACGACCATAACACCGGTTGACTAGAGGCTACTGACGATGGAGATAAGCTCCGAAACTGCAGTATAGAAGAAAAAGGATATGAGGTGAGGTAATAAAAACATTAATTTAATTCTGGAATACATTAGTTCAGAATAGAAATGTATGAAGGGCTTATGTTCACATGGCCATGAGCGTACAGATTTGACAGTGCCAATGAGTTAGTTAGCTATATGCTAATTCAGGTCATAGAGTATTTATCCACCAATTTTTATCCAAATCCATTCAGCTATTACGAGCAATGCATGATTGAGTAACAAACATTCAAACTTATGCATTTATAATATTAGTGTGAAGTGATTTATGTTTATGGAGAAAATTAACCAATTGTAACAATTTAATAATTTAAAAGATTTTTATATGACATATAACTTACTGTGGGTCTACATTTGCTGTTGCTTCATCCAGTACCAGTATTTTATATTTCTAACAATTGCTCTTGCAAGGCAAACCAGTTGCCTTTGTCCAGCACTAAAATTAGTACCACCTTCATTCACATAGTAGTCCAGTCCACTGACCGCTTCCTTCAGTTCAACCTACAAGAAACGTAAAAATCGTGTAATGAAAGCAGTCTGGTGCATTAGCTCAAGTAGTAGCAAGCCTGTTTTCTGATTAAAGAATCTGGATTCAATACCTGTCAAAGTTGGAAATTTTTATTGTAATATTTTGTGAAACACATACCTCTCTATCACAAAAAACAGGGTCATTAAGAGTAATACATTTTTTAAAATATTAAAATAAGTACCTGATTTATCAGCTGTCCTCAAATAAAACAAATTTCTGTTTAAAAGAACTTTATCAATTAGTTAAAACCGTGTAGGCCTTTCAGAACATGTTCCATTTTTTGGCATATCATTTCTTACCAACTGACATGTTGAAGATGGAACATATTCTGGAAATAAATATAATAAATTTGGGAACTTTTACATTATGAGATTTTCTTAATAAGAATCAAATGAATCATGAATTCTTCTTGCCTCGTACATCTATGTTTTTTTAACACAGAGTTGCAGTATCAGGAAAAATATCATTCCCATCTTCAGCTGTTGTTTTCACAACTCAATTTTTTATTATGCCAGTAATTTTTTTAACTGCCATCTGGTGTACTTTTGAAGAACTTTGTAATCAAACTTAGTTTGTCTGGAACCTCGAAGTTCACGGTTCTAGTATGTTTTTTTTTTAATGTATATCTTTTCCCAAAATGTTAATTCCAAAGGTTTAGATAGATGTTTAAAAAGTTTTGCTTCTTTTTAAATTCTATGATTCTCTAATAAACTATGTGCTGCTATTGCTGATTTTTCAATTTTGCCATTTTTTTGTTTCTAGAATCATAGAATTGAAAAAGAAGAAAAACTTTTGAAATATCTATCTAAACCTTTGGAATTAACAGTTTGGGAAAAGATATACATTCAAAAAATCATACTTGAACCATGAACTTCGAGGTTCCAGACAAACCAAGTTTGATTACAAAGTTCTTCAAAAGTACACCAGATGGCAGTTTAGAAAATTACCAGCATAACAAAAAATTGACTGCCGTGAAAACAGCTGAAGATAGGATTGATATGTTTCCTGATACTGCAGTTCTGTGTTTAAAAAAATAGATGTATGAGGTAAGAAGAATTCACGATTCATTTGATTCTTATGTTCTTGAAAACCTACATTGTTTTAACTAATTGACTAAGTTTTTTAAACAGAAATCCATTTTAATTGAGGACGACTGATATATCAGGTATTTATTTTAATAATTAAAAAATGTTACTGCATAACCTCAATTGTGATTTACAATAAATTTTACATTATGAGGTTTTTCAATTTTTTGTTTATTCAATACCCCAGGTTGTCATTTCAACATTTCTGGTGTTCTCTCCTGGCATTGGCTTAATTGTAAACCACTTCAGAAGTCTGGGTGCCCAGAGGCAGAGTTACATTACCCCGATGATATGATGAGTGATAAATGATAATGAAGGCCTGGAGAGTTTTTAACCTAAACTTAACCTAAATTCCAAACCATGTGCAACCAGAGGAATGATTCCCTTTAAGGAAAAATTCCTATGGTTTGAACGGGAATTGAACCTGGGACCTCATGAATAGTAGTCAAAAACATTGACCACTAGCCCATGAGACTGGTCGGTTTTTCAATTATAAAAATCAATACTGAATCGCATATATTCTTACCTCATATATCTATGTTCTTTAACACAGAACCGCAGTATCGAGAGCCACCACTCCCATCATCAGCTGTTGTCACGACTGTTGATTTTTCATCATGCCAGTCATCTTCTAAACTGCCATCTAGTGTTGATTTGAAGAACTTTGTAATCAAATTTTATTTGTCCGGAAACTCAAAATTCATGGATCTAACATGTTTTTTTTTTCTGAATGTATACCTTTCCCAATAATTCTAAAGGCTAAAGATAGATGTTTCAAAAGTTTAACTTCTTTTTCAATTCTATGATTCTCTAACAAACCAAGTGCTACTATTGCCGATTTTTCATTTCTCCATTTTTATTTTTCTAAAGTGTCCTTTTATGCAAATGTCCAAATTCTTTTTTTTTTTGTTTTTCCTATATATACTTTATTGTAATCTTTGCAATCAAACAAAATTCTTCAAATCAACACTAGATGGCAGTTTAGAAGATGATCGGCATGGAGAATCAACAGTCATGACAACAGCTGAGGATGGGAGCGATGGCTCTCAATACCGCAGTTCTGTGTTAAAGAACATAGATATGAGGTAAGAATATACACGATTCAGTAATTGATTTCTAGCCCTATCCATGCCCCAAGCCAAGATTTGATGAGATTGTAATAAAAAGTAAAGTAAAGTGATCCCACAACAGGCCCAGAGGCCCTTGGGGTAGTAGGAGGTTAAGGCTCCCACTTTTTCTAGACAATCGGCACTTTATGTCAGCCGGGTTGTCAGCCATGAGTGATGGCCACCTTTACCCCCAGAACAAGCATATGGTACTCATTTCCATTAGAGGCTGAGTCGACCCCAGGGCCATAGTGCCGCCAGAGGGTTTGGATCATTTTTAAAAATCCTGACCCCCCAACGGGACTTGAACCCTCGACCCCTCCAGCTTATAGCTCAGTGCCTTAACCACTACGCTATGGCGAGCCCTCGATGAGATTGCAATAAGGAGGTCATAATTGAATCTAAACTTTTACTGGTTATAAATGTAGCGTTGATTCCCATTTAAAATGTCTTCTTGTTTAAGAAGCCGCTGGATGGCATTAGTGGAATGAATGTTCACTGCTTTCTCATGCGCGGAAATCATATCATTTTTCATTTGGTGAGAAGTGATAAATTTAATAATAAAGATCGAAAAAATATATATTTCTCCAATATACTCTGCATCGGTATTGCATAGTTGGTGTTGAAAAATCTATAATGTTTATACATTAAATAATAAATTAAACCTGGATATCCCTTAATATTTTTGGGAGATCTCTGGGAAACTATGGAGCAAATTTTGGAATTATTCCATTATAGCAACTTACATCTTCCAGAGCACTCCAGAGTTTATCATCAGGAAAATCATGAAAAGGGTCCAGATTATCTCTGAGTGTTGCAGAGAACAGAACAGGTTCCTGTGGGATGATTGAGATGTGGCTTCGCAGATGTGGTAATCCCACTGTTCCAGTATCCACAGCATCTATTTTAATTTTTCCTTCAAGTCTTGCTAATCTGAAGAGTGCTGAGATCAGAGATGACTTGCCTGCTCCTGTTCTGCCAACTATTCCAACCTAATCATAAGAAAATAGCTAATTATAAACAAATCAATGCTGATAAAATATAGTTAGTTGGTATTATAATATAGAACAGTTGGTGATGATGACTTTATTCTCATTCACTTCGATATTTAGAAGGAAAATTTCAAAATTAAATTAAGGATTGTCAGTGAAGATGATCTTGATCCATATTGTCATTAAGATTAAAAGCAGTTTCCTAGTATATAGTACTGTACTCATTACTATGTTGGATTATTCTTGAACTATTATAGTTGTCATAGTAACATACGAGTATAATGTAGTGACAAAACTTTTAAAATTACATGTTTTATACACCAAAAAGTAACATATTTAATTACATAAATGTAAATTTAAAGTATGTATATATATATATATATATATATATATATGTATTATAATTAAATCTTTGATACTGAGCAATGTCCTGCGCCGTAGCCGAGCGGTTAAGGTAGGAAGCCTTGGCGCAGAGCTACGGGACTTGCGCTGGTTCGAGTCTCCATGGGGGAAGAAATTTTCTCATGGTATTTCGGCCAGTATGGGACCGGTGCCCACCCAGCATCGTGAGGCAATTGGGTAGCTACAATAAGTAGCGGCTCCAGGTTGAGGAACCAGCTATAACGGCTGGGGGACTCGACATGCTAACCACATGTCACCCCTACACTGGCTGTTGATCATCAACCTCTGTGATTGACACATGTGGATGTGAAGGGCCAGCAGCCGGCTGGTAAAAGGGCAACCGCTGAAAAGTGGAAAGACCCTCAATCGGATATTGAGCAATGCAAGCTTAACCTTTATATTCCAGGGTATTTAAAAATACCGCATGAACTGCTGGACGGAATTTAAATCCCAGTCCGTGATATTAAATGGATGGTAGTGCGCGTATACTAACAAAATTTTTTTTTTATGATAAACTATAAGAGATATAAGTATAAAATAACTTTTATTTAATTCATAAAGGAGTGTATTATTCAATTAAATGTTTTATTTTTACATACAATAGAGAATTTTATTATTAAAAGTTAAAATTTATTTTGCGTGGTCTATATTTTTTGGTTTGACTTTATAACGGGTTCAGTTTATGATTTGAAGGTGACTGTACTGTTGCAAGGGGAATTTTATGACATAGTGTGAACAAGTGTGCCTTGAAAAATCTGCTTTCAAACCATAAACACAGGTACCCAGTCTTGTTGACGACAGAGTTATCAGCAATTTTTTTTTGTGGCAGTCAAACCCTTAGCAAGTTTGTACTAACGTCTTGAATTAGTAACTGTAGACTGTAGTTCATTTTTTAAAATATAAAAAATGGCTTCACGTATATTAGTTACGGAAGAAGAAATTGTGAAAGAATTATACGCTGATAGTGACTCTGACGCCTATGATACGTGTAGTGAATTAGCGTGTAACATAATATGCAAACAGGATTGAAAAGATTAACGTTGGGTTGTGTATATCGAGGTGCTTCAAGGACTATCATACAAAAAGACAGTTCTAAACGAGTGACCAAGGCATCCTGGATTATCAAAATAATGTAAGTAGCATATCAGATATTTTTTAAAAATAAATACTAACAAGATATTTACCATGTTAACTCATTATAATTTAAATACAAAATTAGGGGTGGAAAAGATACAACATGTATTATTATTTTATTTTTTATGAATACTTGATCTAAAACAATAGGTTAGAGCCACAAATAACTTCCTTGCAACATTTTCTGAATTTTTATACTTTTACAAAGAAATAATGTTATCAATGGACAAATATGTCCACTAAGTCCTTTAAGGCTTTACATTTTATGGACAAATATGTCCCACAAGTCTTCTAAAGGTTAATATGACATGATAAGAAAAATAAATGCTTGGATGGGACCGATTACGTAGCATAATCAATAGCGCACTGTGATATAAATCCAGAGGTCCAGGTTCAAGTCCCGTTCAAGCATTTATTTTTCTTATCATGTCATATACATATATATGTTGTCCCATTCCATAGCCGAGTGGTTAAGGCAAGAAGCGCTGGTTCAAGTCCCCATGGGAATAAATTTTCTCATAGATTTTTGGCCAGTTTGAAACCAGTGCCCACCCAGCATCATGAGGCATTTGGGTGGCTAAAATAACTAGTGACTCCAGGTTGAGAAGACCAGCTATAATGGCTGGGGGGACCCAACATGCTGACCACATTTCATCCCTAGATGATCATCTATCTCTGCGATTAACACATGTGGATATAAGGCCAGCAGCCAGCTGGTAGGCCAAGGGTCTTCTAGGCCTGTCACACTTGGAGTTTTATATATAAATGTGTGTGTGTGTATGTCTGTATTGTAAAGCAATGTTGGGCTGGTTTTTAATTTTGCAAATGGTGGTGAGAGTCGGGGTCTTGCCTTGTATGAAAGAAAAGGATTCATTGGGTATCGATTCATGATTTGGAAAGCTCATGAAAAACTTACCACGTGCACTGTCCCTCCATTCCTGAAAGATCTAGACTGATTTCCAGATAGTTCTGACCATCACAAATAGAAAAGGATGCAAGATCGGACCTGCAAGTTGCAGTTGTTACAAAGTGGAAGTGACCTAAGTGTGACAAAAAAACTGTGAAACTGTCAGCAAGTAGAAAAAACTGAATAATTAATAATTGTGAAGCAAGAGATTTTAGGAAAAGTAAAGTATAAAACATCAGGTTAAGATGGAATCCCAGCATAACAAATAAAATCAGGAGAAGAAAAATTGATAGTCAAGATTAGTTCAACTTTGTACAAAATTCTAACAAATATATTAGTGAGCAGACTTACTCCCTACATTGATTATATAACAGATCATCAATGTGTATTTAGAGGAAACAGGTCTACAACGGATCAGATTTTTAGTATAAGACAGATTTTAGAAAATAAATAGGAATATAATGGCACTGTACATCAACTTTATGTAGACTTCAAAAAGGCATACAATTCAATTAAGAGGGAGAAGTTATATAATGTCCTGCTGGAATTCGGAATTCCTAAAAAAATTAGTTAGACCTTATTTAATGTATCTAAATTGACAGAGAATAGAGTGCATGTAGGCAAACGGTTTTCAGATACTTTTGAAATTTACATGTGTTAAAGCAGGGAAGTGCACTACATCCTCTACCATTCAATTATATTAGAAAATGCCATCAAATCTTCAGAGGATGAAGAAGACTTACTACTCAATGATATAAGCTATTAGTTTATGTTGATGATGTAGTATTATTAGTCGGTTAGCAAGCAGATACTAAGGGCCAACACGCACTGAGAAATTGGAAGTAAACATCATTAAACTAAATATATGTTAATTCACAAAAATGCAATATAGAACAGAAATGGACACTCAGTGACAAATGAGAGAAATCTTGAAGATGTGGCTGAATTCAAGTACCTTGGAACAATAACTACAAATAGGAATGAGATGCTCAAAGAAATTAAACTTAGGTTCAATTCTGGAAATGTATGCTATTATGTATTACAGGGATTCTTGCCATCCTAACTTCTCTCAAAAAATGTTAAACAGAAAATATATGAAACTATTATTCTCCCAGTTTTATTATATGGATGCAAAGCATGGACTCTTACTTTAAGGGAGGAGAACATATTATGATTATTTGAGAATAAAGTTCTTAGGAAAATTTTGGACCAATGAGAGATGAACAGACAGACAAATGGAGAGACTACATAACAGTGAGCAATATGGCATTTATAGGAAACCATATGCAATAAGAACAGTTACATTTCTTATACTGTGATGGGCAGTACATGTTGCATGAATGGGGTATGAAAGAGGGGCATGGAAATTCTGTATGTAAACCGGAGGGAAAATGGCCAGTAGATAGGCTAATAATGAGGTGAGAGAATACTATTAACCATGATTTGAGGGAAGTAAACTAAACAGGGGATGATTGGAAAACATTAACTCAGGATAGGGATATATGGAGAGCTTATGTCTGTGTTGCCATGAACCTATGGGATTGAAAGTGCCAGTACGTTAGTTACACTCAACGAAAAATTTCTATTCTTAGAATTAAATCAGAAGTCCGAAATAGTAGTTGGACATGCTGTTACAACAAAAAGAGAATCCTTTTAAACTACAAATATCAGGAAACTTCAAGGCCCAATTTGCATTTTATACCTTCTGTGCTGGTTTAATTTTAAAGTTGAGGTCCTTCAGGACTGGTGGATCTGATTGAGAATATTTCAGATTCATATGATCAAATTCAATCATTCCCATTGTTGGCCAATCAGAGGGTGGTTTCTGAACTGAAAAAAAGAAGATTCACAGTTATAAAATATATAAAGAGCAGATTTTTATTCATATTAGCACTTTTTATTACTTAAAATTTAAAGATATGCATGTATCAGAAAAATATGTTTCATGTTGTGGGAATCAGAGGAAGTTTTATATGCATATAAATGCATATTCAAGAGTTAGTGCATATTTTACAATATTTACATATGGATGCATATATTAGAATTTTTTATTTGAAAATTGCTAAAATTTTAAAGCTGTATGATATAACTGTAAGAAAAAAATTTAATAAAACTGACTATTTAACTCATGCCCCAAATGGGAGTCAATGAACAATCACATTTCAATGAATTTTGTTTTACAACCAATCACAGTCGAGTTTTATCTCAATATTTATCTACTTCTGTTTATCATATTAAGAAAGATCTTCCTTTTTAATATTATGAACAGGTCAGAGCATTATTTTGCAGTGACTGACTCTCGAACAAATACATTGAATATAGCAAATAATGGACAGATTCCTTCAAATTACACATTTGATAATGGTGTCTTCAATAATTGTGTTTTTAAATAATGATTTTACTGAGTTCTTTCCTAAAAAATAATTAATAACCTATAATGTTCACTATATAATATACAGTTTGATATATTCAATTTTTTTCCCCACTTGGGTGCATTCTTACAATATTGCGATCCTATTTGGCAATAAATAATATGATCTAGTTGCAGTGGATGAACAAAAGCATAACCAAACATTTTTCATTTGTTTTCAAACATTGCCATTTACATTAAATATATAAATATTTTAAAATAACTATATTTAAATAATGATTTGTGAGTAAACAGCTTAATTTTATTCATTAAATAGCCCTAACAAATGCCACTCTTGATTTCCAAATCCTCTAGATAAATTGGAAATCACTCTTGGCATTACTTATGATAATACTTAATTAACATTCAAGGCAATTCAATATTTTTTTACAGCCATACCGGCATTTCTTTGTGTATGAAACAATGTCTTAGTGATTATTCTCGAGAAGGTAGATGCACTTATAAATCTTTACACGTCAGTATGCAAAACAGATGTTGGCCACAGTGGTCTAGTGGTTATGTTCCTTGCCTCTAGTCCTGAGATTCATGTGTTCAAACCTAGCCAGGGTCAATGGATTTTTAGGGTGGAAAAATCCAAGAAATTTTTTGAAGATTAGTTTCGATACATCTTTGTATCATCTTCAGTTCTATCTAATACTATCTATGTTCTTATCCTCAGCCATCTTTACGAGTGTTAATTTACATGAAGATAGGAACAATTGATCCTGAAACTACAGTCCTGTGTTGTGAAGAACACGGAGTGTATGACGTGAGATGAATAAGCCCTCGTTTGCTGGATGGGACACTACAGAGCGGTGGCAGACACTTACCTGGCTAATCATCGCTCTGCCCCTAATGGTTGACTGTGGGTCATTTGGTTCAAAGTCTTCTTCTTCTTTAATAGGCGACTACAACCTCATTGAAGTTTTGGCCTCCTCAACAATTTTTCTCCACCTAGATCTATTCTGGATACAGACTGGCCAATTTCCAATTTTCATTTCTAATATATCTTTTATAAATCATCCTGTCATCTGTTTCTTGGGCGTCCAGCTGTTCTGGTGCATATTGGTTTCCATTTATATATTCTTCTTACAAGCCTGTCTTCCTGCATTCTATTTATATGTCCATACCAGCGCAGTCTTTGAGCTTTAATGTGGTTTATTATAATTTCATTTCGTATTAGATTATTTAATTAAGAATTCATTTGTATACGCCATGTGGCATCGCTTTCTCTAATTGGTCCAAAAATTCTCCGTAAGATCTTCCTTTCAAAGAATAATAGTTTTTGTTTATCAGACTCCTTCAGTACCCATGTTTCACAGCCATAAGTTACAATCGATCTTATTACTGTATTATACAGTTTAACTTTAGTTAATCTGGAGACAAGTTTACTTTTGAATAGTATTCTATTTGCATAGTAAGCTTTATTGCCCAAAAAAATTCTTTCACTTGGTACAAAGTCAGGACTCTGAATTTTCTGTAGATGACTTTGGTATGGGTGGGGTGTTGTACTGGTACAGCAGTTGCCATACTGCGATCTGTTAATACTCGGCCCCTAGCTCACTGGTTCGTTAATAGTAGATTGGGATGGAGGGAATCTCGTTAATCCATTCATGCGCATCACTAATTAGATGACGAGGCATTTGGCTTTAATGTAATTCATTTAAAAGTCTTATAATGGTTAATTCTCGTCATAAGTTTTACAAAAGTTTAATACTTACTTGGTTGAGTCTCAAGATCTGATTCTTTCTCAACTTTTGTATATTCAAGCACCCTCTCTACTGATGTCATCTGGTTAACGACTTCAGCTGTCAGTCTCATACCATGTTGCAACATCCCATTCAGAATAAGCGATTGAGATATGGCCAATCCAACATTACCTCCGAATTCATCTGTAAACAATAACATTACAAATATTATTATTTTCCCGTGCACAAAATGCACTTTTTTACTTTAAAAATTCATCTTAAAAATGGAGTGGAACTTATAAAACATAATTATTTATTTTAGGAACTAATATTTTGAGGTTCTTTTTATCAAGTTTTTTTGAGTCTAGAGATATCTTACCTCAATTTAACGTTGATTTGTTCTCGAACATGTTTCAATATATTCTTCTAAATCATCGTAAGCTTTGCTAAGCAAAGAAGAATATATCGAAATATGTTCGAGAACAAATCAACATTAAATTGAGGTAAGATATCTCTAGACTCAAAAAAAACTTGTTATAAAACATAGTTAATGATTATAATCCCATTTTCAAAGGTATACACATTACCTTATATCATCCAAGATCTTTGTAGGCAGTTAATGGCACAATCAAGTACACATGTGACCTTCATGTGACTTCTAGCATATCATTGGCTAAGAACATGGATTCCCACTCAATTTATAATTACTCATAACGTTAGTTCTCATCGTAATTTTTTTTATAATTTCAAAGCAATATTTATCAGTATTGATTTGACATGTTGAGATATTTTGTGTTCAGTTTGATATTTTCCCATAGTTTTTAGTGATGGAAAAAAAAAGTAACATGCATATATTCAACGTTTCTAGGAAAAACTGCTATGAGGTTTAATCTAATATTTAGAGTAAAATTCTTTATACCTCAACTCATATCCAGTCTTCTAATTAAACCAGTTTCAAAACCTAGGTGGTTTCATCTTCAGTAATATCTTGACCAATGTTATGTCATTCAGAAGAACTTTTCTATTAATTTAATTTAACAAATATAAAAACCAAAAGAGCTCACAGTTAGGAAAAAATCCACATAAAAAATAATAAGAAAGAAAAACTTATGAATTTTGAAATTCCAGGGGAATTTGATTTGATTTAGAGGTCCATTGGTCCACCAACTGATGAAGTAAGAAGCAGTTCTCCTGAACAACATAACATCAGTCAAGATATTACTGAAGATGAAACCACCTAGGTTTTGAAACCGGTTTAATTAGAAGACTGGATATAATGTGAGGTATAAAGAATTTTAATTTAATTATTAATAATGTACATATAATTTAATAATAAGAATATCATCTCACCTCATATTTTGCCTTTTTTTTAGACTGATTTCAGAATAATTATTCCATCATCACTATTTTTACGACTGTTGTTCTGTCACGACGATGCACTGATTCTTCCTACATTATGACATTGTTCTGTCATGCACTGCACTTCTCCCTCAAATTAATGGAGGAATAATCAGTGCATCAATTACTATAGAACAATGGTGTCGAAAATACTGATGATGGTATAATTATTCCGAAACTAGTCAAAAAGAACATAAAATATGAGGTAGGGTGACATTTTATTAAATTATATTAATACCTTACAGTGTTATGTCCTATTTATTTTAGACATACATATACTTCATGTTACAAATTGCAGATAGTAAAATTTACGAACCATGGGGATAGAGAAGCTAAAAGACATTTTGGATCTCCATCTATAGAAAAAAGATCATAAATTGGCATGATCAAAGTGAGATATTGTACAATTTGTAAATCTTATAGGACTTGGGAAAGTGCAAATTGACCAGAACTAGAGACCAAAGTTTTCAAATCGGCAGAATGACATTTCAATTTGAACAAAAATTATTTGTACATTGGCAGTCAAAGTAGCCTTAAAGCATAACACTGAAGATTTTGAAGGCCATGGTGTTGTTGTTTTATGAAATGCAGGTTTAGGTTTCTTCCTAGAAAATTATATTAAATATCTTGGGTGCATCTAACACATAGGAGTGTCTTATATATTAGAAAATACAGTAATTGCATTATTAGTTAATTTTTAAAGTAATGCATATCTCTATTGTTTATATATATGTGAAAGTTGGAAAAAAAAAGTAAAAATCATCATAAGTAATGCCACGAGTGATTTCCAATTTATCTAGAGAATTTAGGACTATTTAACGAATAAAATTAAGCTGTTTACTCACAAATCATTAATTAAATATAGTTATTTTAAAATATTTATATATTTAATGTAAACGGCGATGTTTGAAAACAAATGAGAAACAATAGGTACGTTTCATCTGCTGCTTTTGTTTATCACTTCAACCAGATCATACTATTTATTGCCGAAGGAATGCAATATTGTAAGAATGCTCTCTAGTGGAGAAAAAAATGAAACACATCAAACTGTATATTAATTCATTTCTGATGTCGTATGGTGTAAATATGACAATTATATTTTTCTGGATTATTACCTGGGAAAAAATACATTTAAGAAAGTGCAAACAGTGGTTTCTTTTTTTGGTGGTATAATCAATTGCTACAAATGTTTTTATATTAACTCCTGCAAGCACTATGTGTTGACATCTATGCACTATATACACAATCTGGTAGCCGTATTTCTTACAGGCTCAGCCACTGCAAAATAATGGTCAGATCTGTTCAGAATATTAAAAAGGAGGAGCTTTCTTTAATATGGTAAATTTAACACTGATAAATATTTAGTGAAACATGACTCTGATTGGTTGTAAAACAGAAATCATTGAAACGTGATTGGTCATTGACTCCCATTTGGGGCATGAGTTAAATAGTCAAAAAAATTACTAGTATTTAAGAATAGATTCTTAAGAAAAATATTAAAAATCAAATGGCCAAAAATATCAGAAAAACTATGAGATGTCACTTACCAGTGTCCAAAATTAAGAAACTGAAAGTTACCACAGATGTAAATGCAACACTAATGCAGTCCAACCACAACCCAAAAGCTGTGCTTGTTTCAAGAGTAAGAAACCATGCACATGTATGCAAATCCTGTAACAGAAAATTTATTATTTATTAATTGTACAAAATAATTATATATGCAGAAAACATAGTCAATACCCTATCTTGATTGGGTCTAGTGAAGCAAGCAGAGCTATAAGATTGGTCTTATTATATTGTGTCAATCTAGTTTCCTTTTCAATACATGTCAAATTGAAGCTATAATTTTATTACTACTCCATGGTGCTACAGCTCTAGAAGGGCCTTTAGTTTACCAAGGCAGCTGCTGGCCTCACATTCATTAGTCAAACACAGTTAAGGATTGATGCTTTTATTAATCATTTCATACATCTCAATGATGGATAAATCATCTTTGAAGAGAAAAAATATATACTCAGACTGGGACTCGAACCCAGGACCTTTGGCTTTCTAGACCAATGCTCTATCGACTGAGCAAGTTCCAATCTAAATGCAAATTTTTCTCTTATATACGTTGTAAATTCCCATGCACCAAGCGTTATAAAACCTTTGCTTCTATCTTTGCACATGGCGCCTTTTTTATTACAAAGACATTTAATTGAATTTGACATTACATTATAAAGCTAGTACATCTTCTTTTGACGTTTTTATTATTCATTTCATACATCTCAATGATAGATAAATCATTTATAGAATATATTTATTTAGCGTGGTGGAGTTAAGGCCATGTGGCCTTCTCTTCCACTCACCAGAACAAACATATGTTACATATGAATACAAAAAAAAATTACAATAATAGTCATATTAAACAGGACAAACACATGTTACATATGAATACAAAAAAATTACAATATAGTCATATTAATCAGGACAAACATATGTTACATATGAATACAAAAAAAAATTACAATAGTAGTCATATTGAACAATTAATTATCTGTCATATTGTATAATAATGAAAATAATGTCTAATAATACAATGAAACTAAATACAATTAAAATTAAATTAATGATAGAATGAATAAAAAAAGGAATAACAGCTCGAATCTACTATACATAAAAAGAAAAAGAAAAAATACAAAGAAAGTAATAAACTATAATGAATTAATGTATGCTTTAATATATTAACAAATCCTAAGTCTATTTTTATTAAATAATGCAAAAACGCATTATTAATTCTTAAAAAGTAATATTAGTGAGTTGATTCTGTTAGTAATTTTATTTTCAATTTGTTTCTGAAAGATGGTAAAGTTTGGCAGTCTCTGACATAGGGTGGAAGTGAATTCCATGTTCTAGTCATATATGAAGAGAAAAATTATATGCTCAGACTGGGACTCAAACCCAGGACCTTTGGATTTCTAGACCAACGCTCTACCAACCGAGCTATCTGGACAGGATTGGTGAAGATTTGTAAAAATTGAACTATTATAGAAAATATCACTATGATGATTAATTAAAAATTCTAAATAAAATTCTTTTCACCCCACCTCATATCTGGTCTTCTAATTAGACCGGTTTTGTAACCTTAGTGCTTTATCCTCAGTAACTATATGATAGAAAATTGGTCATGTAGTTAGTTACTGAAGATGTAACAACTGAGGTTACAAAATAATCCAATTAGAAACAGGATATGAAGTAAAGTGAAAAGAATTTTATTTTAAATTTTATCTGTAAAAATTTTTCAAAAATCTTTTCATTAGAATAATCTCAATAGCTTGATTCCTGTGGAATTTGTTAATAACAATTAGATGTAAAAACATACCTGGTGACTATCAAACTCTTTGCTAACCATTTCCTGTGCCTGAGATGCCCTGATTGTGGTCAGACCATTCATAGAAGCTGAGAGATGGGAGAAAACAGGACTCCGAGCTGAAAAACAAGCATAACATATTTTTTAAATGAAAATTAATGGAAAGACACCTTGAGATATAATTACTGGAATATAAATATGAATTGGAAATCTAATTTAAAATTAATGTTGTGAAGTAAACATTATGAGGTAATTTTAAAAATATAATTGCCTTTTCTATGAAAAGAAACACGCAGATAACTATATTAAATCAACAGGTTTCAACCATATTCACACAAAATGGCAGTCTTCAACAGCCTAATACATAGATTGATAAATATACCCATGGACAGAGAAAATTATGAGATAGAGAATAAACACATAATTGAGATCACTAAAGGAAATGGCTTTGAAGAAAAAATTATACACAAAAAAAATGGTAAGTACAAAAAACAAAAATTGAGGAATGAAAATACTCTTCAGATAGAAAAACCAAAAGAAAAGAAATACAGGAAATTCACATATCACCTTGGTAAATTTTGTAAAATTCAATATCAGTTTAGTACCAAAAAATGATTATAGCCTAAATAAACTAATAAAAACCAACAAAAATGTAAAGATTGATGATAGTAAAAAATCAGGAATATATAAAATAAAATGTGCAGATTGTGATAAGATATACATAGGGAAAATAAAGAGAAATTTAAACATTAGAACTAAAGAACACATAAGAAATTTTAAAAAAAGGGGAAGTAGAAAAATCTGCGGTAGCTGCTCATGTTTGGTCAGGAAAACACAAAATAGATGTAAACACAAAATTATTAAAACAGTTAGAAAACACAAATGGACTCACCATATAGGAAAAAATCTACAAATAGAAGAACAAGGAGAGAATGAGTTCATTGGATCACAGGAAGAGGGAGAGGAGTCAAGAATCAGGACTGACAACTTGAGAAAAATTAGTCTGTGAAACCTGAAGATGGGGCTAACTAGCCTTGAAACACATTATTTATTTTAGGAATTCTCACTATGAGATATATTCATTAAGGTAGAATTTTTTATCACTCACCTCATATTGAACAATATGAGGTAAGTGATAAAAAATTCAACCTTCTTGAAACACATGTTCAATAAAAAAAAACCATAAGAGGTAAGGATATACAGACCAAATAACTTAATTATTATGAGGTAATATTCATTTAACATGGTCAGAGTTAATATTTAAAATCTCACCTCACAAATCTCGTGTTTTTCATGATACCAGGTTTCAAATGGAATCCCATCCATCTTCAGTCAAATCTCCGACCGATGAAATTCTTCTGCTGCCAACATCTTTTGAGCTACCATCTGTGGTCGAGTTTATAAACTTTGAGATTAGATTTTGTTCATTAGGAATATCAAAATTCATAGATCTATCTATATATATATATATAATATATATATATAGATATATTTTCAGAAGAATATCAAAGTTCATATATCTAGCTTTCGAGATATAAATACATATATTCAGCAGAATAAATCTAGATCTATGAATTTTGAATATTCCTACTGAACAAAATCCAATCTCAGATTTTATAAACTTGACCACATCTTGGCAGATGTTGGCAAGGGGCAAGGAGTCGTTTTTCATAAGTCGGAGATTTGACGGACAGATGTACGCTGATTCCTTTTGAAACTTGGTCTCATGAACAAAACAAGATCTGTGCGGTGAGATTTTAAATATTACTCTGACCAGTAGTTTAAATTCATAGTACACATTTGTTTACTTACCCCCATTAATATAATTATAATGAAGATCAAGTGTTCGTAGATAGTGCTTCTGCCAGGTGTGAAGAACAAACTCATCAGTGATTCCATTTATGTGAATGACGTTAAAAAATAATTACTTGTGTTTCTGAAGAACATTAGAGTGAAATAAATAGAAGGAAATTAGACGGTATTGTGTTAAACCAGTAGAAGTTATTAAATAAATACTACCTATTCACATGTCACTGCTACCAGTGACTATAACATTTTTGCGGTTACATATTTTTAAAAAACCTAAAATAGTATTTTTCACCCTATTTTTTTTAACAGTTTTCAAAGCCTATATATGTGCCCAAAACTATCTTTTTTACGAGTCTACAAAACTGTCTTATAAAAAATGTGATATTCTTAAATGGCCTGCAATAGCTAGAAATATAAATTTCTGTTGACCTCGATTGTTTATCATTTTAAAATACAATAGGAAATAACATTATGAAGTTTTACTTAATAAAAAGTATTGTCTGTGTTATTCTTACCACATATCGTTGTTTCTGTTAGACATATATCTCAAATTATATTTGAAAAGAAAAATATATGCCTAGACTGGGGTTTGAACCCAGGACCTTTGACTCTCTATGTCAATGCTCTTCCAAGTGTGTTACTTTAGGCCTCCAATCTAAATGCATATTTTCTCTTATACATAGTTAATTCCCTACCCCCAAAATGCTATGAGCCGTTGCTACGATTTTTTGCAAATGATGGCTTCTTTTATTAAGATGACTTTTTATTGGGAATTTAAACATAACTTATAAAGCCAGTAGTGCTTCTTTCAATGTTTTTATTATTCATTTTTAAACATCTTAATCATGAACAAATTATATTTGAAAAGAAAAATATACGCCTAGACTTTGATTGTCTATGTCAATGCTCTTCCAAGTGAGCTACCTAGGCCTCCAATCTAAACGTCTTCTTAATAAAAGAAGCTGCCATTTGCAAAAATTGTAGCAATGGCTCGTAGCATTTGGGGTTAGGGAATTAACTATGTATAAGAGAAAAATATGTGTTTAGATTGGAAGCCTAGGTAGCTCACATGGAAGAGCATTGACATAGATAGTCAAAGGTCCTAGGATCAAACCCCAGTCTAGGTGTATATTTTTCTTTTCAAATATAATTTGTCCATCATTTAGATGTTTAAAAACAAATAATAAAAACATATGTTTCAAAGCTTGTTAGCCTCATCTTCAGGAGTTATAGACTGTAACTACTGAACTTCTAAAGATGAGGCTAACATGCTTTGAAACATATGTCTAACAGAAACAACAATATCAGGTAAGAATAACAGAGACAACAATTTTTTATTAGTGATTATCATGCTATCAAACCTGACCAGCCAATGGATTTTTAAGCATGTACAAATTCTGAATATGGCTTCCTTCAGAAGAAAGTAAAGCCATATTTTCCATGTCATAAATTTATGAGAAGTAAAAGAACCTTAAGCCTGAAAATTACTTACAGCCTGAAGCAACATTACTGTAATCATTAGTGACTAAAATAAATTATGAAATAATCAATGACAGGTAATTTATACGTATTGAAATGTTACAAAATAATTATTTATGAGACTTACTGATCCCTTCAATCCTTTTGATATCTTGTGCAGTTGCAACATAGATTCCACGCACCTTGTAGAATAGAAATCCCATAACTACCATAGGTATCAGAAGCCAATAATTAACTATAGTTACCATTGTCAAAATTCCACACATAACCAATAATACCTGCAGAAGGAAGATATTTCAGTTAGATATTTTTTTTTGAAAACAATAAATTTTACAGTTGAAGGAAAGAGAATTTTTTTTTACTTCAAGTACAAATTTAATTATATGAGCAACAAAAAAATTAATAATCTATAAAATTATAATTAGATTTGTTTTCATATCAATATTTAATATCAATAAATGATACATTTTAACTGTATTGTTATCAATCTTCATTTAGTTACACAGTGCATTACTTACTTCTTCATTACGTGTATCCAGCCGCAGCTGATGACACGAATCCATTGCATACTTATGCTATAAGTTGTAATGGGGCTGCATTCGAACATGCAGCTTATGTGGGCATTCATGGTGAGTGTCCACAAGGTTAAAAGAAAGAGATATAGGAAAGACAGAAATGAACCCTTGGGCCTGGAATACTCTAATACTCTAATACCATCAGGGTCGAAGAAAACAAGAGGTCAGGGGAGACTGGATAGGAAAGTAAAAAGAGGGATCTGGTACTAGAAAAGGAAGAAATACCAGATTGGTTAAAGATAAAAGTAAGGAGCGAAACACAAGTAAATGGAAGAAATAATGTTGAGTGATTCCGGGTTATGTGGCCGTGGTCCATAGTTGGTGTTGATACCAGACGTTTCGCCCTCAACTGCGGAGGGCATCTTCAGTGGCGAGTGCTTCTATGCGTGTTTCCTGGTCGGAAGATCTACTTAGAATGAGCGCTGTGGACGTAGAGGACGTTGTATTAGTGGGGGGTGCAGGGTGAGTGGGCGTGGCTCTTGCTGATTGGCTAATAGTCGTCTCCTTGTTGTCACTGGTGTTAATGCATCCAAGGAAATAAGACAAACCATACATCCACGAAGACAGCACGTCAGAATGGATAACACACCCTCAACCAGCATAGCCTACTTACCATATGTACAAAGAGTCACAGATCGTATCGGAAAACTCCTACGAAAATACCACATAAAAAACAGTTTACAGACCTACAAGAAAAATAGAAGACTGCCTTCGCTCAGCTAAGGATCCTCGGCCACCTCTCTCCACTTGCGGCGTATATCGACTTCCTTGTTCGTGTGGTAAATCATATATAGGGACCACGAAAAGAAGTATAGCCACCCGTTTATCAGAACATAAAAGAAACTGCAGACAAGGAGAAATGGATAAATCAGCTGTAGCAGAACATGCCATTACGAATGGACACCAGATTCTATTCGACGATACACAAGTTTTAGCCACAACTTCCTACTATTTCCCTAGATTATACCGAGAGGCTATAGAAATACACAGCATAAGGGAAATATTAACAGAAAAGAAGAAGGTATCAAACTGTCTAAGGCCTGGTTTCATACACTAGAAAATAAATGCATTAACACCAGTGACAACAAGGAGACGACTATTAGCCAATCAGCAAGAGCCACGCCCACTCACCCTGCACCCCCCACTAATACAACGTCCTCTACGTCCACAGCGCTCATTCTAAGTAGATCTTCCGACCAGGAAACACGCATAGAAGCACTCGCCACTGAAGATGCCCTCCGCAGTTGAGGGCAAACGTCTGGTATCAACACCAACTATGGACCACGGTCATATAACCCGGAATCACTCAACATTACGATTACCGGCCGTGAAAGCCTGCATTCAACTAAATGGAAGAAATGTTTTGCTCAGCTTGGGCACCTTGTGGTCGCCATCCACATATCTCCTAGATTGGGACCCCTGAGGGTAAACATATGGACTCCAGTAGAAATTACATAGTGGTTCAAACAAGCATTTAAACTAGACATGGGAGCATTGTTGCCAAATTAGTTCAATGTCATAATGTACAAAATTATATATTAAAAAAAAAACAGACCTGAGAACCTTTATATTCAGAGATGATGCAGTGATATAGGGAAATTCAAAAAGTAAAATAGAACATAGGTTTGAGTAACACTATGAGGTTTCTTTAACAATCTTAAAGAATTGAAGTCCCGCGCCGTAGCCGAGAGGTTAAGGTAGGAAGCCTTGGCGCAGAGCTACGGGACTTGCGCTAGTTCGAGTCTCCATGGGGGAAGAAATTTTCTCATGATATTTCAGCCAGTATGGGACCGGTGCCCACCCAGCATCGTGAGGCAATTGGGTAGCTACAATAAGTAGCGGCTCCAGGTTGAGGAACCAGCTATAACGGCTGGGGGACTCGACATGCTAACCACATGTCACCCCTACACTGGCTGTTGATCATCTACCTCTGTGATTGACACATGTGGATGTGAAGGGCCAGCAGCCGGCTGGTAAAAGGGCAACCGCTGAAAAGTGGAAAGACCCTCAATCGGAAAGAATTGAAAAAATTAACCTCTCACCTCATAATTTGTAGAATTCTTGAGAATGTGTTTTTTTAGATTGCCTGCATTCTATCCTGCATTCCCCCATGAATGTCAAGAACAGCCTGCATTCCCCAAGAATGTCAAGAACAGCGAAGTAGAAAAATCTGCAGTAACCCTCCACATATAGTCAGAAAAACATCAAATCGAAAGAATGGCTAAATTAATAAAACAAGTAGAAAAACCCAAAGAGCTCACAGTTTGGGAAAAAATCTACATTAAATAATACAAAAAGGAAAAATTAATGAACTTTGAAATATCCAGGGAAAATGATTTGATTTTGAGGTTCTTCAGTCTACCAATAGAGGGAGCTCTTCAAGACAACATAACAAGAAGTCGTGAAAGTACTGAGGATGGAATCAAATAAGGTCCTGAAAACAGTCTAAGAAGAAGAATATGAGGTGCGGTGATACAATATTACTAAAGTAAATGCTAAAGTAGTTTAATAAAAAGCTATTCCACATACCTGAATACATTCTAATAATGCTTTTGGTAACTGCTCATCAACTGCACCCATATCTTTTGAGAAATCTGTTAAGAACACGACCTGCAATGTTTAATTACATATTAATTATTGGCTTTGTTAGGGAAATGATGTATTGTGCATGTTATTTTCTTTATGGTATTGTGACATCTAATGTCTTCTTTCATTACTACGTCTTATATTGGGTAGGATAGCTTAATTAGGATTTTGATAAGTTAGATGAGGATTTAGGAAGGTTAGCTAAATTTGTGATCTCACATATTAAGTTTATCACTTCTAACTTTTAAAAGAAAAAGGAATTCCGAGACACTTAATAGCAGCTATAAAGAGTTTGTACTGGAACACAAATTTTGTTATAAAAACTAGAAATGAAGTAAGTAAAAATAAAATTCATACTAATCAAGGAGTTAAACAAGGATGCAGTATCTCTCCAGTTTTGTTTAACCTATACATCAATGATATAATAAAAAAATGGAACGAAGAAACAAATAAAGGAATAAAATTAGATAAAACACACTACTTGAAAACATTATTATACGCTGATGACCAGGTAATAATAGCAAATACGGAAGACGAACTTCAAAGGAATATTTTTAAATTACATAATATATGTGAACAATATAATCTCAAAATATCCATAGAAAAAACTAAGGTAATGGCATTCCAAGGGAAAATCAAATCAGATCCAAAATAGTAATAGGAAACAAAATCATAGAACAGGTGAACCATCTCAATTATCTAGGATGTGACATTTCTTTTAATTATGATAATGATATAATTAATAAAATAGCAAAATTCCAGGGAATATGTGGTACGATAAAACGATCACTAAATAACAAAACAACAAGATAGACCCAATTGAAATTTTATAAAACATTGGCAGTACAGGTACTGCTCTATGGATCAGAAGCCTGCATACATAAAAAAAACAAGATCTAAGTAGGATAACGGCGGCAGAAATGAGATTTTTGAGATCTGTTAAAGGGTGCACTAAGGAAGACAGAATCAAGAACACAGAAATAAGACAGGAACTTGAAATATTTGCAATAACTGATAAAATAGATACATATAGACAAAAATAGAAGCAACACATAGACAGAATGAATGAAGATAGATATCCAAAACAAATAACAAAATACAAACCTTAAGGCACCCGAGATGTGGGCGGACCTAGAAAGAGATGGGCTGAAGTCAGAACGGGTCAACAGACCTAATCCATGAATGCAGAAGATGATGATGATGACTTCTAACTTTGAATTGGAAGCCTGGTAGCTCAGTGTACAGAGCACTGGTGTACAGAACTAAAGACATCGGGTTCAAATCCCAATTTAAGTGTATATTTTTCTCTTCAAATGAAATAGTTACATTTATTCATGATTAAACATGGGGAATAACATTATGAAGTTCTTATTCATGAAGAATGAGTCATTTTTTATATCTTGTCTCATAGTTTATGTCTTCTTAAACATGAGAACTGCAGTTTTCAAGAAGAAACATCCCTCCCATTTTCAACCGCTAGTCATAATGTTGGTTGAAAATCGGAGGGATGTTTCCTCTTGAAAACTGCATTTCCCATGTTTAAGAAAACAAACTATGAGGTAAGATATAAAAAATGACTCATTCTTCATATCTATATTTAGTTTATGTTCTAAAATCTGTCTTAAATTTTATAGATTTTTTTCTTCTTCAGAAAGACTGGAAAGACATTAAGCCAACAGAAGATGAAGGCAAAGGCCTTTGAAACTGGTATCATGAAAAACTGAACTTTATGAAGCGAGATGTAAAAACATTTTATCCAACTCAATTATTTATTTATTTATTTTAATGTAGTGGTGTTTGAAATTGTCATTAGCCTACAATGATTAGAGAAAACAAACAATAATAAACAATGACAAGGAAGTTATAAAAGTTATGTAGTTAGGAAATAACACTATGAGGTTTATTTTAATATTGT
>JASPKZ010002092.1:0-88744 GCA_030220185.1 Diploptera punctata
CAGTTTTTCTGGGTGAGGTTTTTATCGGGGTTTTTCCTCACCTGTAAGACAAATGTCAGGAAAACTTTAAGGCCCAAACGGTCCCCGAAATCATATGGCCATCATCCTTACCATTAGGCCTATCATTATCATCATCATCCTTCACCGGTGTGGAAAACAACGGGAAGCTACCACACCTACACAATTCCCTAGTAAAGCTGCAAGCATAGCATGAAAATGCTATGATTGCAGTGAAGGACCTGCCTTCGGGCAGAATTACTATGTATGGATTTCTGTGTTGTGTTTTTTGTCTGTTATTTGATATCCTGCTATTGATCTGAGGAATTTCATTTCAGAAGTCACGTAGACAGCAGAGGCATGGAAACTCCTTATAGGAAAACCAGTGGGAAAGCGCTTAGTAGATAGGCCATGGATGCGATGGATAATAGCATTAAACATGATTTGAGGGAAGTAGATTGTATGGGGAATTATTGGAAAACTTTAGCTCAGTATAGGGATGTATGAAGAGCTTATGTCCACGTGGCCATTTATATATCGGTTAGATAGTGCCAGTGACTTAGTTAGTTTAGATAATTAGTTCTTCTTCTTCTTCTTCACTTCATAGGCTAGACAAATTGCCTGTTCCGCCTCACAGTTGTTCTGTCCATTTTTCTTTGACATTCCTACATTCCTTGAACCTCTTGGCTTGTAGTTAAATGCTGCTTTTTTGTAATCTTACATTCATTCTCGTCCCGCGCCGTAGCCGAGCGGTTAAGGTAGGAAGCCTTGGCGCAGAGCTACGGGACTTGCACTGGTTCGAATCTCCATGGGGGAAGAAATTTTCTCATGGTATTTCGGCCAGTATGGGACCGGTGCCCACCCAGCATCGTGAGGCAATTGGGTAGCTACAATAAGTAGCGGCTCCAGGTTGAGGAACCAGCTATAACGGCTGGGGGACTCGACATTCTAACCACATGTCACCCCTACACTGGCTGTTGATCATCTACCTCTGTGATTGACACATGTGGATGTGAAGGGCCAGCAGCCGGCTGGTAAAAGGGCAACCGCTGAAAAGTGGAAAGACCCTCAATCGGATCGGACATTCATTCTCTCTACATGTTTAAACCAATTATCTCTATACTTACTTACTCACTGGCACCCATAGGTTCATGGCCGCGCGGACATAAGCTCTCCATACATCCCTATCCTGAGCTAATGCTTTCCAATCATTCTCTGTATAATCTACATTCTTTGATTTTATCATTCACTGGATATATATTTAACCCTGTTGTTATATCTTCTTTTTTTTTAACCGATCTAATTAATCTATCGCTTATTTTACAAGACATTAGGTAAATATATTAACAAATCTTAAAACTATTTTCAATAATTATGTAAAAAAACTAATTATTAATTTTTAAAAAGTAATATTAGTGAGTTGTTTCTGTTAATAATTTTATTTTCAATTTGTTTCTGAAAGATTGTAAAGTTTGGCGGTCTCTGACATAGGGTGGAAGGGAATTCCATTTTCTAGCAAGAGAAATTGTAAAAGATTTCGAATAATAGGTAGTGTGATGAGGAGGGATATAAAGGACACTGTTCCCAGGGGATCATCATCAAGAACAGATTTGATCACGTTACACCGTCCCTTGAACAATTGTCATGGCTTCGTCTACAAGATCGTTGAACCATCCATTCCCTATGCCTTCTCTATAAAATATTATACACATCATTATCTTATTATTGTCCACCGCTGTGGTCTCGAGGTAGCGTGCTACCTTGTCACCGCAGCGGGCCCGGGTTCGATGCCCGGTCGGGGCAGTTTTTCTGGGTGAGGTTTTTATCGGGGTTTTTCCTCACCTGTAAGACAAACGTTAGGAAAACTTTAAGGCCCAAACGGTCCCTGAAATCATATGGCCGTCATCATCATCCTTATCATTAGCATCATCATTATCATCCTTCACCGTGTGGAAAACAACGGGAAGCTACCACACCTACAATTCCCTAGTAAAGCTGCAAGCATAGCATGAAATATGCTATGATTGCAGTGAAGGACCTGGCTTCGGGCAGAATTACTATGGATGGATCTTATTATTTATCACACCGCTCACTAGACTCTCTGATACACATAAATTAGATACCCGATCCCTTGAGCATATAATCATCATCAACATAATCAACAACATCAACAAGAACAAATTTTATGGCTCAGTGCCAAGTTCACCTCCGAGACAACACAACATTTAAATGAAATAAACCACACACACACGCACATTCATGCTAAACACTGCGAATATAATAATGATGGCTAGATAATATTCGAGGACCGTTTGGGTCATAAAGTTTCGTGACATTTTTATAGGGACATAAATCACTGAATATGGAATATGACATTAACCTGTAAACCATCTTATAATATGTATGAATGTATACTGGTTTTATTATGTTTAGTATTTATATCTTAATTTTGTTTCTCTTTACAATAATCATATTTTGTTGATGGGTGGAATTCCTTTTTAATATCTCAGAAATGTTACATGTAATGGTATAACATTTTATTATATATCGTGAAACAAGTTTTTCAAATGCATTTTTAATAGGTCAAGTGACACAAGTAACAAAGTTATGAAATGACATGAACATCATTGTACAAAAAAGTGTGAATGCGTTTGACAACTACAGTACTGTACAATATAACTCTGTCATGAACACACAGATCGCTGCAATATCCGATCCTCTCGGTAGATACAGTTTGTAACGATATACATTTGTACAAGTCAATCAGTCGATTGTAAAAACAAAGTCTCAACTACAACCTCAGTTTGATATATTATTACTATTATTATTATTATTATTATTATTATTATTACTTACTTACTTACTCACTGGCACTATCGAACCCGTAGGTTCATGGCCGCACGGACATAAGCTCTCCATACATCCCTATCCTGAGCTAATGCTTTCCAATCATTCCCTGTATAATCTACTTCCCTCAAATCATAGTTAATGTTGTTCTCCCACCTCATTTTTGGTCTACCAACTGGGCGTTTTCCCTCTGGCTTTCCTACAAGAAGTTTCCATGCACGTCTTTCATTATTATTATTATTATTATTATTATTATTATTATTATTATTATTATATTATTATTATTTCCAATTTTCACTTCCATACAACAACAAGGAACAGCCATGCATGGAAGTGAAAATTGGATAATGAAATCAAGGGATTTAAAGCAGGATACAGACTGCGGAAATGCTGTTTTTGCATAATGTGAAAGGATGCACAAAAGCAGATAGAATAAGGAATGAAACTATACGAGAATAATTAAATGCATATAAAATTGGAGATAAAATCAGCGAAAATAATAAGAAATGGACAGAACACTTAATGAGAATGAACAACGAAAGAATACCAAAAAGAACCTTCCTGTATAATCCCAGAGGAACAACAGATGTTGGCCGACCACGTAGAAGATGGACTCCACTTTTAACTTCGCCGGAACAGACTGCATAGCCTAAACCTTGTAGTAGAAGAAGAAGAAGATTATTATTTATTATTATTATTATTATTATTATTATTATTATTATTATTATTATTATTATTATCAAAATCAAAAAGATGTGGAAACAAATTTAGAAAAATATAACAGATTAAATGGTATAATTAGGAGAAATTTTGGAAAACAAATGAGGAAAGAAATGCAATTGAGATTTCATAATGCCATAGCCAAACCTGTTCTACTATACGGAAGTGAATGCTGGACACTTCGAGCAAAAGATAAATCCCGCATTAATAGTTCACAAATGAGATTCCTCCGGTCACTAACTGTAGTAACATTAAGGGATAGAATGAAAAGTGATGAGATAAGGATGCAGTGGAATAGTAGGGAAATGGTTGATCATATACAAAATTATCAGATTAGATGGTTCCAACACGTCCAGAGAATGTCAAATTCCCGTTTACTAAAAATGATTTACCACCTCAACCCTAAAGGCAAAAGAGACCTCGGAAGACCCTTCAATCGATAGAAAGATCAGTTTTTGTAGTCGCAGAACGGGCATCATCACCTAATACTTCATTCGGAAGATTATTATTATTATTATTATTATTATTATTGTTATTATTATTATTATTATTATTATTATTATTATTATTATTATAGAGGAATACCAATATTTGGGAATAAAAATTACAGAAGATGGGAAGCAGGAAAAGGAAATAAGGTAAAAGATAAACTCATGAAAATATGTCATATCTGCCCTGAATGGAATATTATGGGATAAACATATCAAAAGAGAAACTAAAGTTAAAAATTTTAAAACAATAGTTAGAAGTATTATGACTTACGATTCAGAGGTTTGGACTATAAATTATCAGATGAAAAGAAAATTAATGGTAGCAGAAATGGACTATTGGAGAAGATCTGCTACGATATCAAGGAGAGAGAAAGTTAGAAATTAAGTTATAAAAAAGAACATGAATGCACAAAACTAAATTTTAGAATTTTAGAATTTATCCAAGAAAAGCAACTAAAATGGTACGGGGATATTAGGCGAATGGAGGATGAAAGATTACCAAATAATAATGGAATGGACACCATCAGGAAAGAAATGGAAAGGACGACCAAATCTCACGTGGATCCAAGGGATTAAAGAAACTTTGAAGGACTGGGAAATAGAGGAAGAAATGTGTTATAATAGAGACGAATGGAGGAGAATTATAAAGTGAAATTGAAGACAAATCATTGGTGCCGGAAAATTGTATCAACATTGTTAAAACCGGAAATATATTATTTTTACTATTATTATTATTATTATTATTATTATTATTATTATTATTATTATTATCTTCATCATCAACATCATCACCACCATCACCATCATCATCAGTTTCCACAACATCTTCCTTGCGCCCAATTAATCTACACGGTGATACTCCTTCACATCTCTGTGTCATTCTATTCTCTAACGTTCAATCCTTTTCCCTCATGCTGCTCAAAACATTATCAATCCATGTAATTTTTGGATGTCTTTTTATCCTATCAAATGGCACCCATTCAATTCTTCTTGGGTTACTGTCTGTCATTTTGTTTAGATGACCACACAATTTTTAATATTTTTTAAATATTTTTTTTTACGTTTATCATTTTTCTTTTTCGTTTGTACTGGTTTTCCTTGTTGTTTTACTTTTTTTTACCTGTTTGTTAACCTTCTTTCAGTTCTCACATAGACAGGACATACACACTCAGACCCAAGGTGGAGTTTTAAAATCCCCTACCCCGCCAGGAATCGAACCCGGGTCGCCGGAGTGGAAGGTAGGAACTCTACCGACTACGCCACGGCGACGGACGTTAATTCCACAATTGAAGTTTGAACATTCAGCTTTTGTTTAATCACTGTTTGTTATTTTTGCTATTATACAAATTCCTTCTGAAACGCCTTAAAAAATCCATTTCTGCAGAATTTAACTCATCTAATGTTGTAGATTTCAATTCACAAGTTTCTGCACCGTATGCCTTTATTGTATTAAAATTATTGTATAACCCATTATTGTATTAAAAATGTTTGTTTTTGTTTTATAACTTATATTATGATTCTATAAAGTACCATTGAAGTTTGATATGACAGATTTACCCTTATTTATACTTCCATTCATTTCAGCATCATAACTTCTATCTGCGCTTAATTTTTATCCCCAAATATACACATACGGCTGCAACATGTATCTCGAATGTCACCAACTAGGATGCCTAATGCAGTTCTTCGGTATCACCCGCGAGGACGACGGCGCGACCTGGACATCCACAAAAACGGCATTTAGACCCTGTCTAGTTGAGACTGAAACAGGTCAGCATTGGTCTATATTCATTAATGGTGTATGATGATGAATATATATAATATGATATGATAAGAAATATAAATGCTCGGACAGGACTTGAACCCGGATCTCTGGATTGAAACCCAGTACGTTTTCCAATTACGCCACCAAGCAAGTTTAGTACAAACATTCATTTTTCTTATATATTTAATATTCTCAATGGCCAATCACGTTTCAATGATTTCTGTTTTACAACCAATCAGAGTCGTGTTTCACGAAATATTTATCAGTGTTATAATTAACATATTAAAGAAGGCTCCTCCTTTTTAATATTCTGAACAGGTCTGACCATTATTTTGCAGTGACTGAGCCCGTGAGAAATACGGCTACCAGATTGTATATATAGTGCATGAATGTCAACACATGCCGCATGCGGGAGTTAATATAAAACATTTTTAGCAATTGAGTATATCACCAAAAAAAGAAACCACTGTTTGCACTTTCTTAAATGTATTTTTTCCCAGGTAACAATCCATAAAAAAATATAATTGTCATATTTACATCAAACGACATCAGAAATTAATTAATATACAGTTTGATGTGTTTAATTTTTTCTCCACTAGAGAGCATTCTTACAATATTGCGTTCCTTTGGCAATAAATAGTATGATCTGGTTGCAGTGATAAACAAAAAGAAGCAGATGAAGCGTACCTATCGCTTCTCATTTGTTTTCAAACATCGCCGTTTACATTAAATATATAAATATTTTAAAATAACTATAGTTAAATAATGATTTGTGAGTAAACAGCTTAATTTTATTCGTTAAATAGTCCTAACATATGCCACTCTTGATTTCCAAATTCTCTAGATAAATTCACTCCTCATTTCGTCAGTCGTGAATTTATCGATAATTTGGAAATCACTCGTGGCATTACTTATGAATATTTTTACTTTTTAGCAGTGACGCTTTATCGATGTTATAATTAACTTTTTGGCATTGAGCAATGCAAGTTTAATATCACATGATGCAAATAAATGCTCGGACGGGATTCTTATCATGTCATATTAAGCTTGCATTGCTCAATGTCAAAAATGTAATCATAACATATAATCCACCGCTGTGGTCTCGATGTAGCGTGCTGCCTTGTCACGCAGCGGACCCGGGTTGGATCCGCGGTCCGGTCAAGTTTCCTAGGTGAGGTTTTTTCGAGGTTTCTCCCCAAACATAATATGACCAACATATATCATCATCATCCATATTCGCCTTAAATTAAGTTTAGGATTAAGGACTCTTGGCAGCACCGCTATCATCATCACCCATCATATCATCGCATCAACCTCAGAAGAGGCTTATAATTAAGTCAATCCCAGGAGAGATCATCAGAAATATCGAAATGACAACTTGGGGCATTGAATATAAAAACAAACTGGAACTTAGCTTGGAATTAATATAGTAATTAATTTTTTTTGCAATTAATGACTGTAGATTTATACATTTTTATAGATGTAATGGAAACAAAAAGTGAAACCGAGGCCATAGTTCAGACTTTGATTTTCATTGAACTCTTTTTCCAATATTCACAGCATTTCGAGAGGAAAACTGATACTGAAATCATGTGATACATCGGTTCGGTTAGTGGAATTTTACATTTTCTGTGCACTAGAAACGTTTTGGATAAACAAGGCATGGTAATGGTGCGAATTATATTTCCCAGAAGTAAAATATAACCACAAAGCATGTAGATACGCAATATTACGCAATACATGGCAAGTTTAATTAGGGGAACCGTCTATTACGCTAATCGCAGTCATATTGCAGTTCTTCAACATTCCCTTTACCATCAAGACACGCTTCACTGCTCTGTAAAGTACGCGTCATCCCAAACAAGCGGCGTTTAATGCTAAAAAATCATGGAACCATGTTATGTAGCTACAGTATTGCAGTGGCGGCCAGTTTCATAAAGAAATAATAAGTTTTTTATCTTCGTGCTTCTTTTTTTTGTCCGTTATTTTAATACAGTGGCGGTCAGTTTCATAAGGAAATAATTATTTTTTATCACCATGCTTCTTTTCTCTGCAGGTATTATTTTGATGCAGTGTCGGCTAGTTTTATAAGGATTTCCTCTTGAACTTCAACAGTAGGGTTACCTGAAGGCAGCCTCTTTAAAACCGCCTTCAATGGAAGTTTCTTCTTAAGCTGATAAGTATAGTATTCATTTTTCAAGGAACGAAATATACTATTTAAGCATCTTCCACGGTGGATGCGTAGTATCGTTATCCTTCTCTTGTGTTGACTATTTTAAAAGATGCACAATAAATTTATTTTAGTTTCCTGTTCATACGGAACAGATTCCCCTGACCAATTACAGTAATCAGTGAGGGTTCCTGTCCCGCAGGACCACGGAAACGAGAAGGTACAGCCACTGTTGTAGACACAGACGTACTCTCTTCTATAGGAGATGACACTACCGGTGAAGATGTCCCAGCAGCTGAAGTTGAAGGTTGTTCAAGAACCGTGAATTTATTTTGCTGCTGAAACTACAGCTGGGGCCTCCTCCGACTGTTTGGATCGACATTGTACTATTATAATAGAATAATATTACGTTTTATTCAGGAAATATAGTGGTAGTAGGACTTTATTAGACAAAAAGTAAGATATTTAATAAGTTGGCAAGAGGCACTCGAAAGAGCATTAAGTTATAACTTTATGATTTGTCTTTTATGAGTTCGTTCAGTGATCCTGTCCATATTCTGCATTGTTTGTAATGGTATCGCTCACACTTTTGGTCGCATATCTTGCATTCACACGAATCACTCGGTTGGTGGAATTTTGTATTTTTGCACATTTTGTGATGATATCCGTGTGTTGCTATGCCTATGATTCTGTGTCTTTGTGGTTGGTTACTTCCAGTCCACTCTCTGTTTACCATGGCATCTGAGGCGTAGAAATCTTCGTCGATCCCTTTTTTTCTCTGTTTCTTTTTTTCGATGACTTTCTTATATGGCTCCGTTGCTGGCAGTAGTATCCTTTGCCTCAGGTCCTCTAGGAAGAAGGTTTCTCTAGCTAGCATATAGGCCATTCTATTTGGTGTGTATTTGCTTGCCACCTAATGTCTTTTTGATGAATCTTGGTTTTACTTTTTCTAACCTCTCCAAATCGCTGGTCGATAGTTTCTCCCATATCAGTTCTATCCCGTAGGTGACGATCGGGGTGATCACTGATGCGAATAATTTCATGGCTGTGATTAATTTTAACGATGTGATGTCTTTGATACTGCACATAGCTCTTATAGCTGCTGCTGCTCTCTCCTGCACATGTGCGCTGAAAGACTTTGTTGTTGGCTGCAGTGTTATGCTTATAAAAGTAAGATATTTACAATATTATTTACAAATATTGGTCGCACGGATAAGCCGTACGTGCTGTTGACAGTCCGTTACAATAAAGTAATAATTGCTACTAGTGTGAAGAAAAATAAACAACAAAAAAAGCAATAACATTACAATTACATAAAGAAAACGCAATAATATTACAATTAAATAACACAATAGCATTATACACTAAAAAACAATAACATTACAATTACATAAAGAAAACACAATAACATTACAATTAAATAATAACACAATAGCATTATACATTAATTAATTTATATATAATTATTAAGAATTAATGTTATTGCATTTTGATAACATATATTTATTCATGAATGAGTGTTGTTCTTATTTTCCGCGTTTTGTCCAGAAATTTACCCAAGTTTATCCAATTTTCTGGATTTACCAATAACTCGTAGCATGCCAATCTTTCCCGATTTGAATTTAGAAATCTTTCCGGTAATAACTGACGTCTCCAATATTCTAAATCATTACATTGTCCTAATATATGTATCTCATCTTCAAATTTCCCGCACATTGGACATATTCGTCGTTAATTTTTTTAAATTTCCATGCCCGTAGCCTAAACCAAGCAAGCCCTGATCTCTGTTTAAATCCTAGGTTGTATATACGATTCTTTTCTCCAACCACTATACAAAGGAAATATAGACATGCAGCTAAAGATAAACCATGGATATTACAGCAAAGGAATTCAATATACGGTATTATTGTAGTTTAATATCACTAACTTCCAACTCACTCAGCAAATTCACGAAGAGTGTAAGACCAGGTTGGTGTTGTGACATGATATTTAGTCGATCCAAATATTGGGAAATAAGCTCCCGTGCTGAATCGGACGTCTCATAGTCTCCGAATCTACTAAGGTAATTTATGATGACTATTTAACTCATGCCCCAAATCGGAGTCAATGACCAATCATATTTCAATTATTTTTTATTTACAACCAATTTACTTATAATAGTCCAAAGCAATCGGCCTGCTGCTTCCTCTCAACGAAGCTAATTGAGTTTGAAGATCTAAATTCAGTTGTTAGTGGATGAACCTTAAAAGGAAGATTCCAAAAAATCTCCTTCGAAGAAGAAAAGAAAAAAAACTAAAAAAGGCACTAAAAATGCCACTACAATAAAAGTGCAAAATAAACTATTACACCACCAAGTTAACTCCACACGGGCGGAGGGAAGGGAAGAAATTTAGCGCTAGTGTTGCCGAACTACTAAATCTATGGAAGGGATGTAGAAGAAGACTGTACATCTGATCACGTACTGAATGGTTCAATTTTACGTGTGGGCAGGTGTAAAGATCTTAACATGGTTGTCAAATTAATCATTTAAGCACGGAACGCTCAAGTGATCGAATCATTTAAAACCACAGTATTTGTCGTCTCTCCGTTACCAGCCTCACAATAAATCACAAGTGGCAACATGTAACCCCAATAATAACAGGGTTGTCATGTTAGTCATTTTGCCAATGACCGCCTAGAAGGACCGACCATTAAAATCCATAGTATTTGTCAGACAAAGAACATATACAGAGGACAGGAAGTGGCAACATTGTAAGGAAGAGAAGGAGAAAGACAGCATATTAGTTAACATATATTCCACCATAACACACTAAATACTACCGGTCACCATGCGCCCACCAGTTCAGTATCTTGTCTTGAAGATAACACTTTAGATGTATCCACCTTGAAGGTTGCTTATCGGGACTCCCGGTCGCTCTCGCTTGCATTGTATTCTCGCGCATGCGTTTGGCATTCTCCTCCCACTCTCCTGATTGCACCAATTGCCTCCGTAGAAGTAACGAGACTGGGAAGCTCAGAGAGCGAGTTTCGAGCGGGAGTGAATATGTGATTGACCGGCTCTTCCGTTCAGCTTCTCTTGACAATTGAATAACTAAAAATGTTAGAATGTTTTGTTTCGAGAGGCATGATGGGAAAACAGTGAACACAGATAATATACATCAGGTGCACTATTTATCTCTTTTAGGAAAGGTTGCGGTAAGGAATTGTAAGGATGGAACAACCAATCATAAATTGGTTATCGTAAGGACCCAACGGCGCCGTGGAAGCAAGCACCATATTTAATGATTCACTTAAACACCACTTAAATGCAATAATTTTTTTGTAAATGCCCCAGGTTGTCTTTCGTCACTCCTGGTGTTCTCTCCTGGCATAGCGTACTCTGAGGTTGGGGCGCCTGGAATGTGGGGTTACGTTGCCCCAGATGATATGAGGGTGATGATGATGAAGATAGTGGTGCGCCAGGAGAGTCCATAATCCTAAGCTCAATCTAAGATGAATATGAATGATGATGATTGCGATGGCAATATGATTTCGGGGACCGTTTGGGCCTTAAAGTTTTCCTGACATTTGTTTAACAGGTGAGGAAAAACCCCGCTAAAAACGACACCCAGAAAAACTGTCCCGACCGGGGATCGAACCCGGACCCGCTGCGTGATAGGCAGCACGCTACCTCGAGACCACAGCGGTGGACAATAAGTAAATATAAAATGATATATTAAAAATATTTAGTCCCGGAATTTAATTATCTTTAATTCATTTTACTCGTAAATGTGGGGAAAAAAAAGTGAGACTATTTCCTGTCATGACCAGAGTGGTTAAAAAAAAAAAGAAAAAAAAAGTGAGACTATTTCCTGTCATGACCAGAGTGGTTAAAAAAAAAAGAAAAAAAAAAGTGAGACTATTTCCTGTCATGACCAGAGTGGTTATAACAGTTATTCTCAACACTTTTAACAATCACAGTTTAAAGTAACACAGTTATTCTGTGAACCAGCGATAATGACAATATTAACTATATTTTTAACCAGCGATAACCATACTAATAACGAGCGATAACCTACGGCTCTGTCAATAACAGAGCTACTCCGTCAATAATAACTGATTTATATCCAAATTTAACCGCGTAAAACACAAACAAATGCACATATTTGACCGCGTAAAAAAGGCGTTTCATGGGATTCACCCTAGGTTAGAGTAATTGAATTAGGGGTGTGCCGAATTAGGTTGGTTAGCCTTTAGGTTCCTTACATTTTAAATGTGTTTAAATGCCTAAAAAAATTACATCTTCTATGGGAATTCAAAATGGCTGACGGTTACAACGTAAAAACATATTTACAATAGTAAATTACACATTATATTAAAATATGTCCACCGCTGTGGTCTCGAGGTAGCGTGCTGCCTTGTCACGCAGCGGGCTCGGGTTCGATCCCCGGTCGAGGCAGTTTTCTGGGTGAGGTTTTTATCGGGGTTTTTCCTCACCTGTAAGACAAATGTCAGGAAAACTTTAAGGCCCAAACGGTCCCCGAAATCATATGGCTATCATCTTCATCATCATCATCCTTATCATTATCATCATCACCATCATCCTTCACCGGTGTGGAAAGCAACGGGAAGCTACCACACATACACAATTCCCTAGTAAAGCTGCAAGCATAGCATGAAAATGCTATGATTGAAGTGAAGGACCTGCCTTCGGGCAGAATTACTATGGATGGATATTAAAATACTTTCACTATGGTAATTTGTCGGGTATAAATGTTACAAATATCACCTAGTAATTGAAAAAATTGCATTAAAAGTGTCTTAAGTTGCGTAAGAAAATATCTGGTTATGTTAAACCCCACCGACCCAAATGGCATATTCCAGTATGAAACATTTTCCTAGACTGGCCGCCACTGCTGTTGTAACATAAAGTAGTAACATAATGCTTTACTAACATTAAGCACATAAACATTCCTCGGATGTTATTGGCAGAAGCAAGTATATAAGCTTGCCATGTATTTTATTTCTATTGCAATGAAATACCATGGATTTTTTCCTTACTCAATTTAACGTTTAACAATTTTAGCCAATTGGTTTGTGTACATTCCATGGGGAGTTTTTAACTGTTTTTCTCCCTCCAGTATACCCAGATACCATCTGTTTTCAATTACACCCCCAACACAATATGGGGGAAGAGATCACAGAGTTCCATAAATATTTATACATATGTTTGGTTTTTCTGTGCCCTTTTATTATGAATTTTCAAAATTTTTAGTCTGCTATGTTGTTTAAATTCAATCTATTATAGTTAAGCATCAACCATTCTCAATATCATTATTATAGAAGTCTCTGCTTCATGTAGTTAGCGATTTATAAGTTACTCTTAAATTTGTCGAGATAAACTAACTGACATATATGGATGCGAAACGTGGACTCTTACTTTAAGGGAGAAAAGGAGATTACGAGTATTTGAGAATAAAGTTAGATAGATAGATCATCGGTTGATTAATGTCTTTGACATCGTCCGATTCCTAATAGCCAATTTTGTCGGTCCATCCAATCTCCTGGTTGTAGATGTTTCTCCTTCATATATAAACATATTCCCTGACTCCAGGAGGTTTAGGTCTTCCTCTGCTTCGTCTTCCCTCAGGTTTCCATTCCAAAACAGATTTTGGTAGTCGATTATCTTCCATTCGCTGGACATGTCCGTACCATCTTAATTGCTGAGTTTTAATATAATCTAAAATAGTGTCTTCAATCTTCATTTTTTCCCTTATAACTGAGTTCCTAATTTTTTCTCTTCTTGAAATTCTTGCGGCCCTTCGTATAAAATCCATTTCCGTTGCCAAAAGGTACTTATTTGTTTTTGTTGTTAATGACCAAAGTTCTGCTCCATAAGTAATGATGCTTTTAACAATTGTTGAGAATAAGAATAAAGTTCCTAGGAAAAATTTAGGACCAAAGAGAGATGAACAAACAGGTGAATCAATACTAATAAAATTCATTGTTAAAACCGTTGAGGTGGAGAGTCACAAATTAAAATATGTTAAAATATACCTTATTAGGTAAAATCCGTCGTCCTCAACTTATGAAATATGTATTCTTTATGCCTATAGGCCTTTCAGAACATCCATTCCATCCTCAGCAGGTCCTTCTTCGCTACAATATCTAGTATGATGGTTGATGCTGGTCCTAATGTGATGCTGTCGTATCAATCATCATACTAGATATTGTAGTGAAGAAGGACCTGCTGAGGATGGAACGGATGTTCTCAAAGACCTGCAGGCATAAAGAATACATATTTTATAAGTTGTGGACTACGGATTTTACCTAAGAAGGTATATTTTAACTTATTATATTTTAAGACAGGTGAATGGGGAAGACTACTTAATAGTGAATTACATGGTCTTTATAGGAAGCCAGATATAATAGGAACAGTTAAGTCTCGTAGACTGCGATGGGCAGGACATGCTGCACGAATGGGGAATGAAAGACTTGCATGAAGGCTTCTTGTAGGAAAACCAAAGGGAAAATGCTCAGTTGGTAGACCAATAATGAGGTGGGAGAATAACTATGATTTGAGGGAAGTAGATTATACAGGGAGTGTGATTGGAAAAACATTAGCTCAGGATAGGGATGTATGGAGAGCTTATGCCCGCGTGGGTATGAACCTACGGGTTCGATAGTACCAGTGAGTTTGTTTGTTTGTTAGTTAGTTAAACTAAGTGATCATTATCACCGCAATTCAAATCTGACAATGAACTGACTTACAAATGTTGCACTGAAACCTGTGTAACAGCAATATAAAAACTCCAATTTAAATACATTCTTATTTTACAGTAAAAGTTCATTTTTCGCGGTTCCCTTATTTGCGTGTTCATTATTCACGGTTAAAAAATTGCGACACAGTTCCTTTATTCGCGACTAAAAATTTCTTTATTCGCGGATCCAGTCGGTATATTAGAAGGTTTAGTATCCTTTATTAACGCATCGGCAACTTTTTTACTGCAGGCACGTGCTAAGGCGGCTTTTACAAAGAGTGATTCAAACTAAATGGAGACATTAATATTAAAGTAAAACAAGCGTTATTGTCACTAAACCTAAAGAACGTTGTTAAAAGCCACCGCCGCCGTTATTCACGTGTCGCTATGTCAGTTGATAAATGCCGATCTCGGCACGATCGGTGTTTTATTGTTTCAACTTGTCATTCGTCGCAATAATTTTACTGAATAACGCGTGTCTCTTCTGTTTTATTGCACATTTATAATATCGAGTAATAGAAAACAAAATTAGTTCCGAAATGGAAAGAAGTAGTGTTGCCGCTTAGAGTAAAAATATAAATGTTTGACCGTTGACGTGTTGGCGAGTCGTTTTTGCATCTGTATCACACTGTTTTAATGTTAGTGAATCAACTGTATGATTCATCAAGGAATCCGAAGACAAGAAAGGAATTCTGTCGCTGAATTCAGAGATAAATATCAATCTGAATTGAAACATCTTATAAAAGCGGCAAAACAGAAGAAAATTACTGAGTTCTTTAAGCCCTTGCCTAAGCCTGACAGTAATAATTAACATAAAATGGTCCACCGCTGTGGTCTCGAGGTAGCGTGCTGCCTTGTCACGCAGCGGGCCCGGGTTCGATCCCCGGTCGGGACAGTTTTTCTGGGTGAGGTTTTTATCGGGATTTTTCCTCACCTGTAGTACAACTGTCAGGAAAACTTTAAGGCCCAAACGTTCCCCGAAATCATTTGGCCATTGCAATCATCATCATTCATATTCATCTTAGGTTGAGCTTAGGATTAGGGACTCTCATGGCGCACCACTATCATCATCATCACCCATCATATCATCGGGGCAATGTAACCCCGCCTTCCAGGCGCCCCAACCTCAGAAGTGGGTTACAAGTACGGCATGCCAGCAGAGAAACCAGGAATGTCGAAAGACAAACCTGGGGCAATTGAAAAAAAAAACAGAAATTGTTCAAAATCTCTCATTAATTGATTTTATTTTGATAATTTTTATTATATTTCGGAATCTTGGAACGTATCCCCTATATACTAACAGAAATAACCATTCCATATTCACGGTTTCTGTATTCGCGGCATATTTACGGACATATTCCCCGCGAGAAAACAGCTTTTACTGTATAAAAATACTCCTGGCGCGACAGGCCTAGAAGGCCCTTAGCCTACCAGCAGGCTGCTGGCCCTTCACATCCACATGTGTCAATCACATATGTAGATGATCATCAGCCAGTGTAGGGGTGACATTTGGTCAGCATGTTGAGTCCCCCAGCCGTTATACCTCTTTTCTCAACCTGGAACCGCTACTCATTGTAGCTACCCAAATGCCTCACGATGCTGAGTGGGCACCAGTCCCATACTGGTCGAAATACCATTAGAAAATTTCTTCCCCCATGGAGACTCGAACCAGCGCAAGTTCCGTAGCTCTGCGCCAAGGCTTCCTGCCTTAACCACTCGGCTACGGCGTGGGAATCATTTATATATTACTATCGTCTGTCCAGCCTAAAAACAAAAATATTGTGATCGCAGTGAAAATCTGTCCTCGGGCAGAATTACTATAGAATACGAGTAGAATATAATTGATTAGTTTGTATCAAATATTTTTTCTACTATTCATTAAAGATATTAAACTTGGCGACTATTTTTTGCAAAAACATAGATTCCTTTTTCTTCTTCTTAAACTTAATTTGTAGGATTTTCATCCTGTTTATTTCCAAAATCACTCCTCGGAGGAAGACGTACTGGATGTACATTCACTGTCTATCCATCTCTTGGCAGGTCTTCCTCTTGTTCTTCTCCCGTCCATTGGTCTATCTTCTTTAGCTCTTTTTGCAAGCCGGTTTTCTTCCATTCTTTCTATATGACCTATCTATCTATCTTCGGGTTTTACAGCTGCTGCCGTCTTCCCGTGCCAAACCTCCAAAGCCTACGGTCTTGGGCATCTTCGATGCTTAGCCCTCTAGCTTGCATTACTGTCTTCATGTTTTCCTTCCATGTTAACCTTGGTCTTCCTCTTTTCTTCTTTCTATTCGGATGCCATTCATATAGTTGCTTTGGCCATCGCTCATCTTCCATTCTTAAAACATGTCCTAACCACTTTAATTCCTTTTCCTCAATTCTTTCAATTATGCTTTCTTCTGCTTCCATTATGTTTCTAATTTCCTTATTTGTGACATGTTCTAATCTAGACTTTCTGGCACTTCTGCGTAAATAATCCATTTCCAGAGCTATTAGTTTATTTTTGTAGTACTTATTGATTGTCCATGCCTCACTTCCGTACATTGCAACAGATTCCACCAATGTTTTACCAATATATATTTTTGTGTCTTTCCAAATATGCTTATCCCACCATATGGAATTTAATGATGATATTATTTTGCTACTCAATTCAATTCTATGTTTTATGTTCTCTTTTCCTATACCTTCGATGTTATCCATAATCATTCCCAAATATTTAGTTTGTTTCACTTGCTTTATTTGGATTCCTTCTTCCAATATTAAATTTTCTCTTTCATTGCTATTTATTGCCAGATATGACCCTTCCAATATTTTCGTCTATCTATAATAAATTTGGTTATGTCTTGAATATGGCATTTGTCCCTAATTTCTGTGTTGTGTATTTTATCAAATAATGTTTTCCCCTGAATAGTTCTTAAGATTTTCATTTCGTATGTGCTTATTATTTGTTTAATAATATATATGGATTCCGCAGATGGACATTATGGTCTACAAAGCCGTTTTATTTGGGGTACGCTTGATACAGTTTGGGAAACTTGAATTGATGGTAAAATAATCCTCTCTAGATATGAACTTGATAACGTTTATTTAGGTTCGTGTGTGCGTGTTTGAGGAAGTTTTCTCTCTTTTGTTTCATTGCTACAGACAATGGTACGGTAAAGGCTGAGCAAGTTCCCTCCCGGGTATTCACGTCAGCATAGCCTCCGGTTTGCTTTAGAAATCTCAGTATCATCGTGAACGTGTCATACCCTTTGATTTCAACTACAGTAGCTAATGACTTCATGCATGATTGTAATGTTCTGTATATACGATTAATATTTTTATTCATTTTTTAGCCGGTTTCACATTATAATATTATAGTGATATTGCGAAAAGAAAAATTAATGTCTGAACCAGGAATCCAAACCGTGGATCTCTAGTTCTCCAGAATAGTGTACAGCCCACTACACTATTCTAGACTTGGCACAAACATTAACAATTCTTTCCACATATACAAATCTATAATTCTCGTTTCGTCCACTGCCAGGTAGGTGTCAAACAAAGATGTTATTATTTTACTATTATTTATTATTTGGAAACACCATCGCGCAAAAAATAAAGTACAACGCACGTTTGTGAAGTGTTTACAAAATCTCGGAGATTAAAAACCTCGCTATCGCTCGGTTTTTAAACATTTTCCTCAATTCTGTAAAAACCACTTCCCAACCTCGTATCGTAATATACAAGAGCAAAAGTCATATGATAATAGTGAACACGAGTTGCTTCATTGTTGTTTGCAGATGATCAAATACTTTTTGCAGGGGATGAAGATGATATGAAATATATGATAAATAAACTAATGGAAGAATATAAAAAATGGGGACTGAATATAAATTTACAGAAAACAGAATATATGTATTTGGGAAAGGATGTGGATGACCTCATACTTGAAACAGGAATAATAAAAAAGTGTGAATTTTTTAAATATCTTGGGTCAATAATTACAAGTGTTGGTACCTGTGAGAGAGAAGTACAGACTAAAATTTCAATGGCAAAAAATGCAACTAAGACATTACATGGAATAATTTGGAATAAAAATATTACAAAGGAAACTAAAATGAAAATTTATAAGAGCATAATACAGAATATTTTGTCATATGGAAGTGAAACTTGGTCTTTGACGGAATTAGAAAAGAACAAAATTAGAACAGTTGAATTCGATTATTTTAGAAGAAGCCTCCAAAAACAAGACAGGATAAAATAAGAAATTAATTCCTTTGGAGAGAAATTAATGTCACCACATCTGTTGTTAAGAGGATTGAAAATCAAACACTTAAATGGTATGGCCATGTACAAAGAATGGAAAATGTAAGATGGCCAAAAAATATATACCAATGGTCACCCCCTGGAAGAAATAAACGTGGCAGACCAAGATGGAAATGGAAAACCTACGTCAGAACTATAATGGAGGATCGGAATTTGGAAGAGGGAGATTGGATTGATAGAGATAAATGGAAACTGAAGACGGCAAACCTATAAGTGGGGGAAAGCCGAAGAACTAGTGTTGCTTAACTGTCTCTGAATTATAAAAAAAATATGAAGTAAGGAATTCTTATTTTAAATATATATATATATATATATCTATATATATATATAAAGGAAGTATTACTTCAATAAAAGATGTTCGGAAAGGAGCTTACCACCAGAGAAGAAAGATAAGTTTTTAATATTGGAGAAATATGTTCATCCAAAAACAGGGAAAGAAAACTCTTCAATGTGCTTGATACAATGCTGGAGCGGCAATAAGAAAGTCATATACATTACGGTCTCCCAAAACTTCCAAGACGTAAACGATCTTTTTAAGCGAAATCAAATACGCATACCCTCTACTTTTTTTTGTTTGACCTTAATAATTCAAATAAAAATATTACCTAGGAACAATAATCACAAATAGGAATGAGATGCACAAAGAAATTAAAAATAGGCTCAATTCTGGAAATGCGTGCTATTATGCATTGCAGAGACTTTTGTTGTCCCAACTCCTTTCAAAAAACGTTAAACTGAAAATATATAAAACTATTATTCTACCAGTTATATTATATGGGTGCGAAACATGGACTCTTACTTTAAGGGAGGAAAGGAGATTACGAGTATTTGAGAATAAAGTTCTTAGGAAAACTTTTGGACCAAAGAGAGATGAACAGACAGGTAAATGGAGAAGACTACATAACAATGAACTACATGGTCATTATAGGAAGCCAGATATAATAAGAACAGTTAAGTCTCGTAGACTGCGATGGGCAGGATATGTTGCGCATATGGGGAATGAAAGACTTGCATGGAAACTTCTTATAGGAAAGCCAGAAGGAAAACGCCCAGTTGGTAGACCAAGAATGAGGTGGAGAACAACATTAACTATGATTTGAGGGAAATAGATTATACAGGGAATGATTGGAAAGCATTAGTTGAGGATATTGATGTATGGAGAGCTTATGTCCGCGCGGTCATGAACCTACGGATTCGAGAGTGCCAGTGAGTAAGTAAGTAAGTAAGTAAATATTGCGATTTGATCATGCCGACTTCATGCCAAACATCTTCTTGTATCTTGTAAGCCCATGTTTCCCTTAACAGAGATTTAGGCGCTCTCCCTCTACAGGGAAGAATTTGAACCGTACTAATTTAGTTACACTTGTTTTCGTAATATATGTCATTTTGAGTGCTCCGTGGTTAGCGTTCCGCCTCATACTGACATCTAGGAAACCAAGGTAGTACTAGGATGGGAAAATTCGGTAAATTTTGCTTAGAGGTCTTTTCATTCAGGCTTAAGGATCTTTTGCGAGCCTGAAAATCTTCAGACTCGAGACCCACAGCTTAAAGTCCCTCCCGAAGGTTTTGCTACTTGGATTTTTCCGTCCTAAAAAATCCATCAGCTCTGGCCGGGTTTGAACCCGCGACCTTCGGGACCAGAGGCAGGGAGCATTTCTATTTTTACTTTAAGCTTCAACACTACTTTTTTCCGCTTCAGAACTATTTTTTCTTTCCTTTTACTCGACATTATAAACTGGGAACAAAGACGAAGAGATAGGTGTTATTCAATCAAAATTATTGCATGGAATGACAAGTTGAAACAATAAAACACCGATCGTGGCGAAGGCGGCATTTATCAATGGACATAGCGGCATGTGAAATACGGCGGTTGCATTTAACAATGGACTTTAGGATTAGTGACAATACGGTTTGTTTTACTTTGATATTTAATTGTCCATTTTGTATTTATCTTCTTAAAAGTCACCTTGGGCACCAGTCGTCATTGCCAGCAAAAAAAAAAATAACAAAGTTTGTCGAGCTTATTAATTAAGCATACCTAATCCTTCTAATATACGACTGTATCCGCGAATAAAGACATTTTTAGTCGCGAATACCAACCGTGACGCAATTTATTAACCCGCGATTCATCATCATCATCAATTGCAGGTATGGATTAGGTCATTGACCTGTTCCGCTTCAGGATAGAAATTGATTCCTCCATCTCTTCTTACGTCTTCCTGGGTCTTTTCGCCCTGTGGGTCTGTAGTTCAATAGCTGCAGAGGTATTGTTTGGCATTCTAAGAAGGTGTTCATCCCAATTATTTTCGTATATTTGAATGGTTTCAGTTATTGTTGGTGTGTTGAGAGCTTTGCAGATATCTTCATTACGCATGTGGTCATAAAGTGTATAACCCGCTAAAGGTCTTAATAACTTCATTTCTGCAGCTACTATCCTATTTAATTTACCTGTAGTAAGAGTCCAGGTTTCAGAACCATAAAGTAGAGTTGGAAGAGTCATTGTTTTATATAATTTTAGAATTCTATCAGGGCGTACTTTTCGGAGAAGAGTGTTTTTTATTGCTCCTATAAGTTTTTGAAATTCGACCAATTTTATGTCTATGTCTTTACATGTGTCGTAGGAAAGGTTGCAGCCAAGATAAGTAAAGTTATTAACTTGTTCTATTATATTGTTGTTAATAACAATTTTAGTTCGTACCGGTATTTTCCCTTACAATGCCATAGTTTTTGTCTTACCGAAATTTCTAAATTATAATTTTGGGTTATATTTGACAATCTATGTACTGCTCTCTGTAGATGATCTTCAGAATTATCCAATATTACTTGATTATCTGCATAAATTAATGTACCCCCGATTAATAAAAACTCGAATAACGGGACCATGAAAAAGGAGCTCTTATTATATTTTCATATTAACTTCTGTCATTAAAACAATGGAGTAAAGAGTTTGCTAGTGAAATAATGCATAATGTATGCGGACATACGATTTTGTGCCGTTTGCCCAAAACCGCCCAATGTAAAAGTGCGATAAAATCAAACCTAATATTAATAGGAGAGAGTCTATGATACTAAGTTGTGAGTGGATACAGTTTGTGTTGACTTGGAACTCACTGTGCACTGTGCAAGTCGAACTCTATTTGTCCTTGTTGTAATGTACAAAGGTATACTATGGTTTATGAATTTACAAAGTTATGCCAGACAAGAGGATATGTCACTTTAGATACAGTTAGAGAGGAGAACTATACAATCATGTTACGTCACAACTCTCACGTCTTCCTGACCAATAAATACAAAACGTTTAACAGTGCAAGTCCAGCTTGAAAGGTGACCCACGTAAACAAGTTTCATTGCATTAACATTAAAAATAGTACATTACGATGTGTTGAAGAATTTAAATATCTTGGATCTATAATAGACAAATCTGGTACTTGTGAAAAATATATTATTAACAGAGTAAATTGTGCAAGGAAGGCGATTAGATCCCTAAATGGTCTTTTATGGAATAGAAATTTGACCAGAAAAACAAAAAAAGAGATTATACAGACAATAATAGAAAGTATACTTACATATGGATCAGAAAGCTGGACAATAAATGACAGGATACAGAAAAGAATCTTGGCGACAGAAATGGATGGATTATGGAGAAGTATGAGAATATCCAGGCTACAACATATTCGAAATACATATATCAGACAAGAATTGGATGCACAAGAAACTGTTATCGATAGGATAACAAAGAGAGCTCTACAGTGGTATGGACATGTACAACGGATGTCGGAAGACCAGTGGCCTAAACAGGTGCTGGATTGGATGGTACCAGGCAGAAGGAAGAGGGGGAGAAGTAGAAGAGCATGGTATGAGGGAATATATGATGCCATGATGAAGAGGGGTATGGAAGATGGTCAATGGGAAGATAGGAATCTCTGGAAAGCAGGAATCAAAGGCATACTGCTGTAAAGTGGAAAGCCAGTATTAAGTATTAAGTAAGTATATTACGAGGCGAGGTTAGGAAGTGGTTTTTACAGAAGCGAAGAAAATGTTTAAAAATCGAGCGATAGCAATTCTGTAAAACACTTCACAAACGTGCATTGTACATTATTTTTTCCGCGATTGTGTTTCCAAATAATAAATAATAGTAAAATAATAACATCTTTGTTGGAATTATTTGCGTTCATTACAAACAATTGACTAAAGTTAACAGTGCGAGCAATGTTTATTAGTTGAAACTACAGGAGGCCGTGAGACCAATCAATGATAATATGGCGGCAAGTATGTATTTTTGTTATATATTGTTTCAAATAATGTTCAGTTCATTTAAAATGCTGTAATTTGTTTCGTATAATGTATATTAACATTACCTTTTTTATATTTTTTGTATATACATTGTATATAGTATACATAGGGGGCAGTGGTTTTACTTCCCACACTCGGTTTGTAAAATGTAGTATTACAGTATAGTTGTTTTATTACAGTATAGTTACTTGTTGGCAACCCCCAAATATAGGAAGTTCAACTTTCAATCATGGTCACCATTGCTGTAAGTACGACAAAACACACTATCGCGCAAAAAAAGTTGTTATAGGAAATGCCTGAAAGAGAACAAAATATTAACGTGATGTTACATATATTTACCTCAGGTCTATGTTGAGGGGTTGAATCTAATAAGTATGAAAACAAAGTTTGGAGGAAAGAAACATTTTGGTATAAACCTGTGCACTATATTCTACCTAACGTTTCCTTCTAGATTAAAATTGGCAGAAATACTTAATTGCCTCGTACATTCTTTTAATAATACTTTTTTTTACTTCTATACAGATTTTCAAGGTTAACACATCTTTCTGTGCCTAAAGTTTTATTTTCTTTCTCCACTCACCTCTATGCATCCACTCCATGTCCTCCAGTCCTCTTGTTCTCATTCAATTTCTTATTTCTTCTATTCACGAGTTTTGAGTCTTCCTTTCCTTCTTCCTCCAGATGGACATCATTCCAATGTTTTCTGATTAACCTTTCTTCTTGCATTCATCGTACATGACCATACCAATTTAATTGCTTCATCTCCATTCCAGTGTTTTTCTGGGTAACCTTTATTCTTACAGTCGTCGTACACGCCCATACAGATTTAATTGCTTGTATCTTATATAATCTACTATCTAAATCTAATATTCATTTTTTTTCTCGTATGACAATATTTAATATTTTTTCTAATTTCGAACATCTTGCTACTCTCTTCAAGAAATCCATTTCCAATGACTAAGTATTTGTTGAAATACCAAACTTCAGCTCCATATGTTACAGCACTTGTCACTATTAAACTAACTAACTAACCGACTGGCTCTGTCGAACCCGTAGGTGGCCGCGCGGATATAAGCTCTCCATACATCCCTATCCTGAGCTAATGTTTTCCAATCATTCCCTGTATAATCTACTTCACTCAAATTATGGATAATATTATTCTCCCACCTCATTCTTGGTCTACCAACTGGTCGTTTTCCCTCTGGTTTTCCTACCAGAAGTTTCCATGCACCTCTTCATCCCCCATACGTGCCACATGTCCTGCCCATCGCAACTTCTCACTATTGAATTATATATTTGAAACTTATTTTTTCTCGTTATATGTTTGTTCCATGACTCCATTCAACATTATTGTTATTGTTCTACCTTTTTTATTCTGTTATCATATCGCTTTATTAATAATAATAATATAATAATATAATAATAACAATAATAATAATAATAATAATATAATAATAATATCCATATCTGGGATGCAATATCTCATTTAAAAAGAAAAAGATGTAAATGCAAACATTTCAAAATGTTTAAGGATTTTAGGGTTAATAAATGTATCTTCAAGCACACTTGATCCAAAAACATTCAAGACTAAAAGTGTATAAAATTCTTTTGTGTGGTAGCGATTATGGATATTGAAACAGGAAGATATACAGAAATTTAGATCAGCTGAAATTAGATATATTCGAAGAACTGCAGGATACACACTACTAGACCATAAAAAATGAATACATTTTAGAAGAATTACACATGGAACCTTTAGAAATCAAAATTTCTATTTATAAGTCAAGATGGATGCAAACATGTTCATCGAATGGAGGATCATGGGATGCCCAAACAGATGTTGAGCTATCAACCTGCAGGAAGAAGAAGACCAGGACGTCCATTCAAAAGACTTTTGAATGGTGTTTCGATTATGGCCAAAATAGGTCAACAAATAGCCTAAATTCGTGAATGTACTATGATAACGATATTCCTAATTCCTCAAACTATCTCATCTAATTACACTGTAAAATATAATATATATCCTGCAAAGTAATATACATAAAATGAGTATTTCCAACCCCACACACCGCGTACAATTGGTTTAACCGTCCAAGTAAACCCAAGTCAGATAGGAATGGGCGGTGAGCAGTATACATATATAATTATTCAATTAGTGTGATTAGAAAGCATTAGCTCAGGATAGGGATGTATGGAGAGCTTATGTCCGCGCGGCCATGAACCTACGGGTTCGATAGTGCCAGTGAGTAAGTACGTATTAGTATGATTAAACCATAGGCCAGTGACACCAAATATGAAGGTGCTATAACGGTATCACTATTTTATGTCGATTAATACGGGCAAATAATACTGGTCAACATGATTTTTGTCTTATGATTACCAATAGTTGTACTTACTGCAGTTCTTTGCCGTGTTTTAAAATATGTATTCGGAATTTCTCCATCACCCACAGTGTTTATTAATTTCAATTAATGGATTTAAATAATTATTTTTTTAATAAACATTTTTTCGTCCATTTATTATCTTGGCGCATTGAGCGATGAGCACAGGGAACATTTTCATCAGGAGATATCAAGGCAAATGGAAACCTAATATGCTGGCCGATTACACTGAGCAACAATCATAAACTTTTGTTTTTGTCTGAGAAAGAAAAATACGTGACTCTGGTAGTATTTTTTCTCCTGAATTCAAATATGATATCGGTTTTTTTTCATCACGCAAAGTTTCACAGAGACAGTAATTTATAATTTCAAACACTTTAATATTTTCTACATTCGTAACTACGCAATATTCGAACGTTCGGACTCACCTAGAAAGTAAGAAATTACGATTTTCTGTTATATTTCGCCTGTGGAGCATCCCTCTTGATGGTACAACAACAATCGGGCAGCATATTAGGATTCCATTTGCCTTGATATCTCTTTTCCATAGCTGAAATCTCCTGATGAAAGTGTTCCTCGTGCTCATCGCTCATTGCGTCAATGGACGAAAAAAAGTTTATTAAATAAGCAATTATTTAAATCCATTAATTGAAATTGAAATAAAAAAAAACTGTGGGTGATGGAGAAATTCCGAATACATATTTGAAAACACGGTAAAATAACTGCATTAAGTACAACTATCGGTACTCATGAGACAAAAATCATGTTGACCAGTGTTATTGTTGGACCGTCAAGAGGGATGCTCCACAGGCTTCTTTATTAAGAAGATTTTTTATTGGGAATTTAAACATTACTTATCAAGCCAATAGTGCTTAATAAAGAAGCCGCCATTTGCAAAATCGTAGCAACGGCTCGTAGCATTTGGGGTTAGGGAATTAACTATGTATAAGAGAAAAATACGCGTTTAGATTGGAGGACTAGGTAGCTCAGATGGAAGAGCATTGACATAGAGTGTCAAAAGTCCTGGGTTCAAATCCCATTCTAGGCGTATATTTTTCTTTTCAAATATAATTTGTCCATCATTAAGATGTTTAAAAACGAATAATATTAACATTAATACCTTTGAGTAAAACATTTTTAAAATTGATATTTCATGTTGACGGAAACTGAAATAACTAAGGTAAACGTACCAGTAATAGACACAGGATTATAATTGACACTTTTACACTAAATTGTAATAAATAAGTTTCTCGCAGGAAATGCACAGTTTATCTGAGCGTGGTGGTGTAGACCACGCCCTCTAGGAGTCACCACACTCAGTTCAACTGTGTACTTCCCGCGAGAACCTTATTTATTACACTTACTTTAGCGTGAAAATAGCACTTGCTAATGTAGTGTCTAAAACCGGTACATTTATTTTCGACAAATACTCGTAAAAGTCCATCGCTGTGCCTTGTCAGGTAGCGAGCCCGAGTATCGATTCCCGGTCGATGCCAGGTCGGGACAGGCTCCTGGGTGAGGCTTTTTTTTCGGGGTTTTTCCTCACCTGTAAGGTAAATGTCCGAAAGCGTAGGGCCAATGGTCCCCGGAAATCATCCGGCCATCATCATTATCAGCCTTCACCGATGTGGAAAGAAACGGGAAGCTACCACATCTATAATCCCTAGAAAGCTGGAAAACAGCATGTAAATGCTATTATTGAACTGAAAGACCTGCTCTGGGGCGGAATTACTATGCATGGATGGATATATAATTCATTAACATTTTGAGTAGGATTAAATTCCAGTGCAAGTTTGATGTTTTTTCTTTTCTTGTTTTTTTCTTTTTTTTTTTTGTATTTTTAGTGATACGTGTGAAGAATTGTAAATCGAATTGAACAAAAATTGCAGTGCAAGGATTTTTTTTTAATGGGGATGTGCCTGAAGAAGACACTTTGAGAAAATACGAGTATACTATAAAGTTTTTCGTGCTTCTTACTTGGTTAAAATTGCCCTGCTCCAAATGTGGCTCCTTCTGCTTTCAATCCATGTTGAATTCGCTGACTGCTTCAATATCACACAACTCCAATTTCTGTTTAGAAACAAACATTTATTTTGGACATATCGGCCAAGAACTTTAAATGTCGGACAATCATAGAGAACTTTAAAAAATAGTCGCCAGGGTATTAAAAATAGCGAAATACTTACTTACTTACTTACTGGCACTATCGAACCCGAAGGTTCATGGCCGCGCGGACATAAGCTCTCCATACATCCCTATCCTGAGCTAATACTTTCCAATCATTCCCTGTATAATCTACTTCCCTCAAATCATAGTTAATGTTGTTCTCCCACCTCATTCTTGGTCTACCAACTCGGCGTTTTCCCTCTGGCTTTCCTACAAGAAGCTTCCATGCACTTCTTTCATTCCCCATACGTGCAACATGTCCTTAAATGATCCTGAGAGCTATGCCGGCGGTAGCATTGCTGCCGATAGGGTTACCCATGCCGGACTGGTCGAAGGTGATAAGCCAGACGAAAAAAGTACCTTGGGCGAAAGAGTGACGATCTTTCACCGTAAAAATACAACCGTCAAGAAATGCGGACATGGGTTCATCTGGGGTAAAATTTTCCGGAGGTCAAATAGTCCCCCATTCGGTTCTCCGGGCGGGGACTACTTCAGGGAACCCATGCCAAAGGCTCAAACACAGGGACATGTTCCTAGGAACATGGAATGTTAAAAATAGCGAAATAGCAATACATTATATATTTCTTGTCCACCGCAGTGGTCTCGAGGTAGCGTGCTGCCTTGTCACGCAGCGGGCCCGGGTTCGATCCCCGGTCGGGACAGTTTTTCTGGGTGAGGTTTTATCGGTTTTTTTTTTCTCACCTATAACACAAATGTCAGGAAAACTTTAAGGCCCAAACTATCTCCGAAATCATATGGCCATCATCATAATCATCCTTATCATTATCATCATGATCGTCCTTCACCGGTGTGGAAAGCAACGGGAAACTACCACACCTACAATTCCCTAGTAAAGCTGCAAGCATAGCATGAAAATGTGCTACGGATCTTCATATGAAGCCAGATATAATAAGAAAAATTAAGTCTTGTAGACTCTGATGGGCAGGACATGTGGCACGAGTGGGGAAAGAAAGACGTGCATGGAAGATTCTTGTAGGGAAAGCAGAGTGAAAACGCCCAGTTGGTTGACCAAGAATGAGGTTGGAGAATAATATTTACTATGGCTTGAGAGAAGTAGATTACACAGGGAATGATTGGAAACATTAGCTGAGGATGGGGATGTATGGAGAGCTTATGTTCGTGCGGCCATGAACCTGCGTGTTCGATAGAGCCAATGAGTTAGTTAGGAAACTGAAATCACAAATTATGTGTACATAGCGTCATCATCATTATCATCCGGTATTATGTCAGCTGCCGCCGTCTTCCGGAAACCAAACGCCATTCCTCTTTGTCCATCCATTGATCTTCCTCCAATCTTCTGATATTCATAGCTGCTTGTATCCCTTTTATCCAAGTTTTCTTCGGTGTTCCTCTCTTCCTCCTTTCCATTGGGATCCATTCCATAACAATTTTAGGCAATCTTTGCTCTGGCATTATTTTGACATGACCATACCACTGTAATCTTTTCTTTTCTATAACGTCTATGATGTCGGGCTTCTCTTGTACACCCATAATTTCCCTTATTTCTTTATTTCGTATTATATCCGTTCTAGATTTTCCAGCTGATCTTCTTAAAACATCCATTTCTAAAATAAATTTCGTTTCCTTGGCAAGAATTTGCCATACTTCAGCACCATATGTTAAAATGCTCTGAATTATGGTTTGATATATTTGTAATCTTCTATGTTTTGAAATATTTATGTGTCATAAGTGTATAAATTCACCTTTACAACACTATTTGTGGCCGTGTCGAACTACATAAGTGTAACAAATTTGGGAAAAGTTACCCTCTGTACTTTGTAAACCTAATTGTATGAATGCTGCATCAACCCCGTGACAAGCGCAAATGACGTGCAGTTATTGGCTAAATCAGTTTAACCACACCTACCCCATGCAATTTATATTAAACCACACTGAGCAGATATCAATTTATTCGTTATTAATGACGGCCATTTTATCCATATTAGCAGATATCGGCGGTAATGTATATGAAAATCTCAACCCTGCAAGTTATATTAGGATTGCATTCTAATATGAGCTTGCTTTAGTAGAAACAAGTTTTTTTTGTTAATTAGATTTATTGTGAAATCTTCGGTTATTATTCTTCCTTCTGTTATTATTTCATCATCATTTTATTTAAGGTATGGGCCTGTTGGACCGTTCCACTTCCCAATGCACTTTACTGTACAGGTCGTCCTCTCTACGTCATTTTGATCTTCATACATTTCTTCAGCTTGAGGTTTATATTGATTCATCTGTTTTGATAAACGATTATTTGGCATTCTTTGTACATGTTCAAACCAATTACATTTATTTCTGTAAGCTTATCGGTATATTCTCTCGTTTATCTAATATATAAAAACGAATGCTTGTTTGTATGTTTGTTTGTTTGTTCGTACTTTATGCGCGGCCATACCGTTGATCCGATTGTGATGGGGCTTTTTGCAAAATGTTCAGAAGATTTCCTGGATGAACTTTGGCTATAAGAGAGTTGTAATACTCAACTCCTACATCCTTAAAAATCACCCTTTGTAGTGAAAATGTGGAATAAAGTCCCTATTTTGACGCTCAAATGGCTTACGCTGCCTAAACCATAACAAATACACAAACTCAATGTACACAGAATTGAATATCTCAAAAAGCTCTACAAAAACGTCCCCGACAGTATATCTTCATATCTTACGAATAACTCACAATAACCATTTTTGTCTTTCATTGATGCCAAGAAGATCGAAACAAGTACGTAGATTACTGTGCAAGCATAGGGTGTTCTTTTACCGATAACTCACAATAACGAATTTTGTCTTTTAGCTAATTTATGCCAAGAAGATCGAGATAGGTAGATTCACGGGCAACACCGGGTAATCAGCACGGGGAATCTTAAAATAATTATACGTATATGATTATTTTTCATTTAACTTATTCAACTAATCATAAGAAGTATATTTATTTTTGTCTTTCAGCTCATTTATAGCCACGAAGGTCGGGATGAGTAGATACCCGGACAACGCCGGGTAAACAGCAAGGGTATCTAAAAATAATTACGATATACATTTTTTCCCCTACATATGTAATTAAACATAAAACACATTAATTTTCGTATTTCAGCTCATTTTTGTCAGTAAGACCGGGATAAGTGATTCCCGGGCAAGGCCGGGTAAGGTAATGAGTACGGGTAATCTAAAAAATATAAATGTATAATTATTTTCCTTTTACTTATTCAACTAAACATAAAAACAATTTTTTTTTCATTTATTTAGGCGTAGCAGCGCTCGCGTGTGCGGTTATTAGCCGACGGTAGACTAATGGTTATGCTCCTTGCCTCTGGTTGCCGAGGGTCGCAGGTTCAAGCCCGGCCGGGATCGTGGATTTTTTAGGACGGAAAAAATCCAAGGAGCAAGTCTCCGGGAAGGGACTTTAAGCCGTTGAGTCCCGAGTATGAAGATTTTCAGGCTCGTAAAAAATCCTTAAGCCTGAATGAAAGGCCTCTAAGCAAAATTTACCGAATTTTTCCGTCCTAATACTACCTTGGTTTCCTAGATGTCAGTATGAGGCGGAACGCTGACCACGGACCACTCAAAATGACATCTATACGAAAACAAGTGTAACTAAATTAGTATGGTTCAAATTCTTCCCTGTAGGGGGAGAGCACCTAAATCCCTGTAAAAGGAAAACATGGGCTTACAATACAATACAATAATTATTTATTGTACTTACGTGGTGTTTAAGTGCGTAATTAAATATGGTGCCAGCTTCTACGGCGCCTATTTGTTGGAAGTTTATATGAATTTGGGTCATTCCAGGACGACATAAACTGCAAAATTCGTGTACTTAAATACTGGTTGCGAGTAATCCAAGGTGAACGAACAATGCTTAGAGCAATTTGTTACGACCACCAAATTAGAAACATAAATGTTAAATTTTGGGCAGACGAGGTTAGAGAGAACTCCAAAAGATTAGGATGGGTTGGATATGGGAAAAAGGGACTGAAAATCGCAAGAACGTGTGGAGAAAAATGAGGAGGAGGTACTTAGATTTTTCGTCGAATGTACAGGAAAACGCTCACTGTGTTCACAAAGAGGCCTGAAACAAGTTTGTGGAAAAGAATCTTATATACTCAACCTAGGATTTAAAGACAGATCAGGGGTTGATTGGTTTAGGCTAGGGGCATGGAAATTTCTAAAAATTAGCGACGATCACGATATGCGAATATGTCCAATGTGAGATACATATATTAGGAAAATGTGATGATTTAGAATATTGGAGACGTCAGTTATTACCGGAAATATTTCAAATTCAAATAGGGAAAGATTGGCATGCTACGAGTTATTGGTAAATCCAGAAAATTGGATAAACTTGGGTAAATTTCTGGACAAAACGCGGAAAATAAGAACAACTCTCATTCATGAATAAATATATGTTTTCAACATGCAATACCATTAATTCTTAATAATAATACATAACTTAATTAGTGTATTATGCTATTGTATTATTATGTAATTTTAATATTATTGTGTTTTCTTTATGTAATTGTAATGTTATTGTTTTTTTTTGTTTTTCTTTATACTATTACCAATTATTACTTTATTGTACGGGACTGTCAACAGCACGTGCGGCTTACCACCCGTGCGACCCATATTTGTAAATAATATTGTAAATATCTTACTTTTTGTCTAATAAAGTCCTACTACTATAGTTATTAATGCACTTAATCAATTTAATGGTATCGAAATGGGAGAAGGTATCTCATCTTCGCAGAATACTGTTATTGATATAATCCTGTGCGTAGGGTTTACAAGTTTGATGTTGATTGTATATATTTATTTAGGATCTACAGATTTTCTACTTATTAACTTGATGTGAAACAACAAGTTTCCATGAATACGATAGAGTGCTGTGTGTATGACGTTTTCATAACAAAATGTCAAAACCAAACAAGCGTACAAGCATTTCTTGGAATTCCCTTTTTAACCGGCAGTTGCTTTACTTCTATAATAATACCGTATAATTGAATTCCTTTGCTGTCATATCCATGGTTTATCTTTAGGTGCATGTCTATATTTCCTGAATAAAACGTAATATTTCGCATTCCGGAATACCGAATTATTCAAAACTAGTGAGATATTTCATCATCATCATCACCATGAACATTTTAGTAGGATCTGTCGCCTGTATTTTACTCAAGGTGATCTTGATGAATCCATCTACGTCGTGGACTTCCCAACTTTCTCTTTCCCTGTGGTTGATATTGTAAGAGATAATTGGGTAATCTTCCTCTTTCCATCCTCAAAACATGTTGTTTCCGATTTTGTTGATATGTTCTTGCATAATTTAATATATTTCCGCCTTACAAGTTCTTTCTGGTATTATTTCTTTGAGGATCTAACCTTGTGAATCCAAGAAGTGGTCTCAAAATCTCATATGTGTTGCTTCCAATTTATTTTATTGTTTGATTCAGCATCCAAACTTCACTTCCAAATTTAAGCGCTGGTTTTGAAATAATATTATGTAATCTTAATTTGGTTTTTGTGGACACTGATTTTCCAAAATTTCTTTTTATTATGTCATTTAATTTAATACAGTTTTCTAATTTTACATCAATTGTAGGAATAAGATCACAAGACTCTTCTTCACTTTTGATACCACAGCACAGGACATGTCTGTACTCTGAATCTTACACAATATCTATGACTAGAGCCTGGAACTCACTTCCCAGTCATGTCAGGGACTGACAATCGCTATCATTATTTAAATGCAAATTAACTGATATCTTAAGTTCGACACAATGAAAACATTAACTGCATAACAACTATATTGAGCATTCCGTTAATAATCATCTTGGAAGCTACTTACTTTATTTTATATCATTTTAATTGTATTATATTCCATGTTTTTTGTTAGTATTAGCTAGTGTTAGATCACATCATCATTGTATTTTGTTTAGTCTGTATTTTAATAATATCATAAAGTTGTAATACGTATGTAAATTTTGTGTATACCTATACTATTCGCTGGTTGAGTGGAAGAGAAGGCCTTATGGCCTTAACTCTGCCAGCTAAAATAAAGCATTATTATTATTATTATTATTATTATTATTATTATTATTATTATTATTATTATTATTATTATTATTATTTTTGTTATTATTATTGTTATTATTATTATTATTATTATTATTATTATTATTATATTATTATTATTATTATTATTTTATATTATTATTATTCCTTTCAATAATCAGGTCAATGCGACCTGTTCCGGTCTCAAATCCGTCGTTTCCTTGGCCGTCCCAAAGATCTTCTTCCATGCGGTTTGTAGGTGTTTATCGTTTTGGGTAATCTTGTATTATCCATTCTGTCTAAGGGTCAGTTACCTCTGTTGGTGAAACAGACCCTAAATGTTCTATCTATCTATGTTTGTGCTCTTCTAGTTTGTCGAGTATTGAAAATATATCCAGTTCATATCTTATTGATTCATTATATAATCTATCCATGCGTGTACATCCTTTTACGGATCTTATTATTATTATTATTATTATTATTATTATTATTAACTACTAACTAACTCACTGGCACTATCGAACCCGTAGGTTCATGGCCGCGCGGACATAAGCTCTCCATATATCCCTATCCTGAGCCAATGTTTTCCAATCATCCCCTGTATAATCTACTTCCCTCAAATCATAGTTAATGTTATTCTCCCACCTCATTCTTGGTCTACCAACTGGGCGTTTTCCCTCTGGTTTTCCTACAAGAATCTTCCATGCACGTCTTTCATTCCCCATTCGTGTCACATGTCCTGCCCATCGCAGTCTACGAGACTTAACTGTTCTCATTATATCTGGCTTCCTATAAAGACATTATTATTATTATTATTATTATTATTATTATTATTATTAATATTAGATCCCTTTTATTTTCTGAAATCATGTTTCCAAGATTGTTAAAATTAGATATTTGTTCTATTATATATCAATTTATTTCTATTTTGACCCTTTGTACATCTTTACCCAAATTTCCCATTGATTTTATTTCTGAAGTAGATATCTTCGTGTCATAGTTCTGAGCTATTTTATTTAATTCATAAGAAGCTCTCTGTAATTCATCATCAGATGGAGTTAAGATGATTTGGTCATCAGCATAAATAATTGTTTTAATGACTTGATTTCTAGTCAATTTGATACCAATTATTGAGATTTATTTCCATTCTTTTATTGCATACACATATTGAATAATAAAGGAGATAGCCCACAGCCTTGTCTTACTCCCCTATTTGTGGACATAGGTTGTGAAAATTTTCCATTGTGACACTGAATACAATTTTTGAATTTTGATAATGGCTTTGTATAGCTCTTATAAGTTGATGAGAAATATTTACATCTTGAAAATATTTCCATAAATATTTATTAAATGAAACTATTTTATCTCAATAATTGTCAGTTTCTAAATAATGACGAGGTGATAATATGAGATAATAGTAAACAATTTGTGTACAAGCAAGGAGGTAGACAGAGAAGAGATAAAGTAGAAAATGTTCTGGAAAATGATTCAGGTGTTTTAAAAAATTCAGTTTATATAAAAAGTTCAATTAAATTACGTATTTTCTCATATATTCTATGTTTTTATTCCACTATCCATTATATAAATGCACGATGACAGTATAATATCTTGCTTGATTTACCGCAATATAGGACACCCATTAATCCATATCATATAAGACTAACTACATTTCTCGCAAATGGAATTCCCAAGTGAAAGAATTCTTGTGAATTATAAGTGTTGGGTGATGTGCTCATTTTTTAATTCATGGTAGACAATTTGTGTTACTTCAGGAAGAAATACATAATTTGTGACGGTTTCTAGGATCGTTGGTTCCTAATATGTAAAAAGCTATTTTCCATAATTCATGGTTAATATTAGTATCATGCCTCATTCTTGGCCTACCAACTATACGTTTCTTCTCTTGTTTTCCTACAAGGAGCTTCCATGTCCCTCTTTCATTTCCCATTGCTGCCGCATGCCCTGCCCATCGCAGTCTACAAGACTTAACTGGCCTTATTGTATTTGGTTTCCTATAGACATCATTTATCGCACTATTGTGTAGTCTTCTCCATTTCGCCTGTCTGTTTATCTCTTTTTCGTCCAAAAATTGTCCTAAGAACTTTATTCTCAATCATTTGTAATCTTCTCTCCTTCCTTAAAGTAAGAGTCCATATTTCACATCCATATAATATAACTGGAAGAATAACAGTTTTATTTATTTTCAGTTTGACTTTTTTTTAAACGAGTTGGGACGACAAGAGTCCCTGTAATGTATAATAGCATGCATTTCCAGAATTGAGGCTATCTTTATTTTTTTTTACATCTCATTCCTATTTGTAATTATATTTCTAGCCACTTATTCAAAATTTTCCTCGTTTGTCATTATTGTCCACTACATTATATAATGTATTTCTATGTGTGAGCAAACTACATATGTAAAAAATATTAGCTTAAAAAATTCACAACTAGTAATATTTTGTAGACCTTTCCACTCTGAATACTCAGCAGAACATATGAGAGAAAACCCAAGATAAAATTAAAATGTGTATATGCATAGATATAACCGAGACACGCGGAAGATAGTATCTTCGCTCATTTTTTACATATTTAATAAGTTAAAGCGTGGCCAAGATAATTTTTTGTTGGGGTTGGGAAAGAGATAGGGGATGTATATGTGGAGCTAGCCTTCATTAGCCCTGAAGCTTTGTGAACCTCTTATTCCATATACAATTGAGCGACGAAAACTTGTAAAGGACTCTCTGGCTTGTTTCTGCACACAAAACTTTTGATAATAATAAAAAATGGCAGTTAAACTATGAGGTCCTCACAGAATTTATAATAATGTTGCTAGATGGCTCTGACTTACCTCGAGTGGAAATAAAATAGGACCCAAACTTTTAGTTGCAAAGTACCAAAAGACTCGACTTCCTTAATGCAGTCTGCCCTTTTCCTAACTCTTTTCCGGCGCTTTTGAATTATAAGAAAGTTCTCTCTTTTTTCTGAGGAGAGGGGGGCCTTTTCTTCTTTTCTCTTCCCTTGAGAGATGGGAAACGCGAGAAAATGAAGTCTCTAACTTGAGATCTTCTCGCTTCAACAAAAGAATGTGCAAGGTGACACACGAAATCATATCTTCTCCCTTAACATGTCCTGTCTGCGTTACTTGCCATCTTTTCGTGCTCCTATTTATTTATTAGTTTTTCCATAGAGATATACTAAAACAAAGCAAGACTAATAATTTTATTGAAAGGGAAACAGTATAGATTCCTCTTAAGCTTATTGTGTATTAAAGGGCAATATTCCCAGCATATTGTTTATTTCAATTAGCTAATTAGTCCATATCAATTTGGAATTACGTCAATTTTACGTACATACTGAATATTATATATGAAGGGCTTAGGGAAATATCATGATAAGCCACATATTGTTCTTTCTGAGCTGTAAGGATTTCAATGTTTCAAAAAATTGTAAACACTAATTGGTCAGTATTTTTAATACATTGTGTGTCTATATGTGTTAACGCATTACTGGCGCACTTACTTACTCTTACTCACTGGCACTATCGAACCCGTAGGTTCATGGCCGCGCGGGCATAATCTCTCCATACATCCCTATCCTCAGCTAATGCTTTCCAATCATCTCCTGTATAATCTACTTCCCTCAAATCATAGTTAATGTTCCACCATGCAAGAAGCTTCCACCATACAAGTCTTTCATTCTCCATACGTGCAACATGTCCTGCCCATCGCAGTCTACGAGACTTAACTGTTCTTATTTTATCTGGCTTCCTATAAAGACCATGTAGTTCATTGTTATGTAGTCTTCTGCATTCACCTGTCTGTTCATCTCTCTACAAATTATTTTATGGGTATTTCAATACATGTATATGTCATCATTGTAATAAATTACATTTCTTAACAGAATGTGGCTTATCATGTTACTGCCCTAAGACCTTCATATAATACTGTTATTCTCCCAGTTATATTATGTGGGTGCGAAACATAGACTCCTACATTAAGGGAGGAGAATATATCTAATATATAAAAATGAATGTTTGTTAGTTCGTTCGTTCGTACTTTATGCGTGGCCATATTGATCAGATTGTCATGAGGTTTTTTGCAAAATGTTCAGGAGATTCCCGGGATGAATATAGGCTATACGAAACGTGTGATACTCAACCTCTTCACGCCTAAAAATCACCCGTTGTAGTGAAAAACGTGAAATAAAGTCCCTATTTTGACGCTTAAATGGCTTACGCTGCCTAACAATAATAAATACACCTAATTAATATAGGCCTATACATAATTGAATATATAAAAAAAAAAACAATACCAAAACGTCCGCGACATCATATGTTTATTTTCTATGGATAACTCACTATAACCATTTTTGTCTTTAATTGATGCCAAGAAGATCGGGATAAGCTTATTCCCGGGCAAGCATAACAACGCAAGGCTGATAGTAAAAACACATTAACATTTATTTAGGAGTATCTGCGAACGCCGGGTATTAGCTAGTTACGAATATTTGAGAATAAAGTTGTTAGGTTTTTTTTTAACCAAAGAGAGATGTCCAGACATGGAAATGGAGAAGACTACAATACAGTGAGTTACATGATCTTTATAGGAAAGCAGATATAATAAGAAGAGTTAAGTCTCGTAGACTGCGGTGGGCAGGACATGTGATACCAATGGAGAATGAAAGTGGGGCTTCGAAGTTCCTTATAGGAAAACTACGGGGAAGGTACCCAGTTGGTAGACCAAGAAAGGGGTGGAGGAATAGCCTTAACCGGAATTTGAGGGAGGTAGATTGTACAGGGGACTATTGGAAAACAGTAACTGGGGATATTGATGTATGGAGAGCTTATATCCGCGCGTTCACGATCCTATGGGTTACACTGAGCAACAAAAAATATTTTTTTTGTGTCAGAAATAAAAATATATGATTCTGATAGCATTTTTCTCCTGAATTCAAATATGATATCGGTTTTTCTCCATCACGCAAGGTTTCCGAGAGACAGGGATTTATAATTTCAAACACTTCAGTATTTTCTACATTCGTAACTACACAATATTCGAACATTCGGACTCCTAGAAAGTAAGAAATGGCGATTTTCTGCTATATTTCGCCTGTGGAGCATCTCTCTTGATGGTCCAACAATAATCGGCCAGCATATTACGATTCCATTTGCCTTGATATCTCTTTTCCATAGCTGAAATCTCCTGAGTTAGCTCATTTGGTTTTATTTTATAATGGACAAATGGACGAAAAAACGTTTATTAAAAAAATAATTATTTAAATCCATTAATTGAAATTTAAATTTAAAAAAAAACTGTGGGTGATGGAGAAATTCCGAATACATATTTGAAAACACGATAAAAACTGGAGTAAGTACAACTATTGGTACTCATGAGTGTTATCAGTTGGAAATTCTGCATCAAACCTTATTAGAAATATTTCTTTATTCAATGTCCCAGGTTGTCATTTCGACATTTGTGGTGTCCTTTTCTGGCATTGGCGTAATTGTAACCGTTTCTGAGATTGGGGTGACTGGAAGGCGGTGATATGATAGGTGATGAGTATGATGATAGTGGTGCGCCAGGAGAGTTTTTAATCCTAAACTTAATTTAAGGGGACTCTGAATTATACTGATTATAATGGCCAGATGATGTTCCGGGACAGAGTTTGGGTCTTAAAGTTTCCTGCCATTTGTCTTACAAATGAGGAAAACCCTTGAAAAAATATCACAGAGGAAACTTGTGCAGATCGGGGATCAACCCTGACCCGCTGCTAGACAAGGCAGCACGCTATATCGAGACCACAGCGGTGGACAAAATTAATATTCATTCATCCATTTTGAGAATTTTCCTCATCATTCGGGGTTTCTTCTACTCCTCCTCCTCCTCTCCTCCTCCTCCTTCTTCTTCTTTCTCTTCTCCCTTCACGGACTAGGCAAATTGCCTGTTCCTCCTCACAGTTGTTCGGTCCATCTTTTCACTGGCCTTCCTACATTCCTTGAACCTCTTGGCTTGTAGTTAAATGCTGCTTTTGGTAATCTTGTTACATTCATTCTTTCTACATATCTAAACCATTTTTGTCTATATCCTTTAATTTTATCATTCAATGGATATATATATCACTCTGTTCTTATATCTTCATTCTTTATCCGATCCATTTTTGTGCAGCCTTTTGTTCTTCTAAGGAAGTTCATTTCTACGCTTTGTATTCTACTTTGTAATTTTTTGGTCATTACCCAAGTTTCACTCCCATAAAGTAAGACAGGAACTGCAATGTTTTATAAAACTTCAATCTAGTATCTCTTCTTATTTTGTTCTTTAATGTTCTATGTATAGTTCCACACATTATTTGAAAGCTTCATAGTTTGATATTTACGTCTCTTTCAGTTTTTGTGTTTATAGTAAAATTACAACCCAAATAATTAAAATTTCTTCTACCAATCTTAATAATTAATATGAGTTTTAAAAATACATAAATTACTACGGACTTATAGACTATCAGTTTGTAAGAAACATTCACAAATTTCTCTTAATTAAAGTTCTCCATCGTTCTCTGTCCTCTGTGCCTTCATCCGTTACACCAAATTTTCTCATTGAATTTTGAATGTTATATTTCCAGCCTTTCAATTTTCCATGCATAGACGGCCTTTGGTAGTCTTCCATCCTGCATTCTTCTTACGTGCCCATACCATTTTAGCCATCTATGTTCAATCTTATCCGTTATACTTCTTTCTGCTTTCATACTTTTTTCTAATTTCTGTATTTATAATTCTTTCCAGTCGAGATTTTCTGGCAGCTCTTCTGCAAAAATCCATTTCAACTGAAGTTATTCTGTTGAAATGTTATTGTATCATTGTCCAAATTTCCGATCCATATAACATTATACTTTCTAGTATGATCATAATATGCTGAAATGAAGATGTTGAGAGCAATAGCAGGATACCAAAGGACCGATAAAAAGAAAAACGAATATATAAGAACAGAACTTACTATATTTAATCTCTGTGAAAGAATAAAATACTATCAAATAGCTTATCTTCAGCACGTATTACGAATAAATGAACAGCGCATACCAAGAAGAATATATAATTATAAACCAAAAGGGAGAAGAATGTTGGGAAGACTATTGAAGAAATGGAAGGACCAATTCGACCTATAATGAGATCGGAACAGGCCATTGGGCTTAATCCTTGTTGTTGTTGATGATGATGATTATAATAATGGCCGTATGATGTTTGGGGACCGTTTGGGTCTTAAAGTTTCCTGACATTTGTCTTACAAGTGAAAAAAAAACTGAAAAAACCTCACACAGGAAACTTGTCCCAATCGGGGATCGAATCCGAGTCCGCTGCGAAACAAGGCAGCACGCTACCTCAAGACCACAGCGGTGGACAAAATTAATATAATGTATTGAAAATTATTTGAAAAAATGTTATTTTTACTTTGGACAATGAGTGAATATAACTTTATGGTTGGGCAGCGTGCACAGTACTTTAACCACGTGAGTTAAGATTTTGAAAACACTGTTCCTGCAAGTTGTAGAACTAATGTAGCGAAAGATATGTTACTGTATGAAAAGTTGTGAAAGTCCTGTTAATATTTTTAGTTATGTGAATATTTAGCAGAACTACTTTCACCTCGCATTTATACACTTGTGCTATAAATAACTTCTAGCATAACGTTTTATAGCTTGAGTTTCTATTTCTTCGTTCTTGTTTAAAACTAGATATATAAGGACTATATTAGACTAAAAGTAAGATACATACAATATTATTTACAAATATGGGTCGCACGGACAGTAAGCCGTACGTGCTGTTGACAGTCCGTTACAATAAGTTGATGTTTGCTAATAATATAACATAAAACAAAAAGGAAGAGAGATGCACAAAGAAATTAAACATAGGCTCAATTCTGGAAATGCGTGCTATTATGCATCGCAGAGACTTTTGATGTCCCAACTCATTTCAAAAAACGTTAAGCTGAAAATATATAAAACTATTATTCTACCAGTTATATTATATGGGTGCGAAACATGGACTCTTACTTTAAGGAAGAAAGGAGATTACGAGTTTTTTGAGACTAAAGTTCTTAGGAAAATTTTTGGACCAAAGAGAGATGAACAGACAGGCGAATGGAGAAAACTACATAACAATGAACTACATGGTCTTTATATGAAGCCAGATATAATAAGAATAGTTAAGTCTCGTAGACTGCGATGGGGACATGTTGCGCGTGTGGGGAATGAAAGACGTGCATGGAAGCTTCTTGTAGGAAAGCCAGAGGGAAAACGCCCACTTGGTAGACCAAGAATGAGGTGGGAGAACAACATTAACATGATTTGAGGGAAGTAGATTATACAGGGAATGATTGGAAAGCATTAGCTCAGGATATGGATATACGGAGAGCTTATGTCCGCGCGGCTATGAACCTACGGGTTCGATAGTGCCAGTGAGTAAGTAAGTAAGTAAAACAAAACATAAAACACAATAATATTACATTATATATCAATACATTAAGTTGGTTATGTAGAATTATTAATAATTAATGCTATTGCAATTTGTTAACATATTTATTTATTCATTCATGAATGAGTTTTGTTCTTATTTTCCGCGTTTTGTCCAGAAATTTACCCAAGTTTATCCAATTTTCTGGGCTTACCAATAACTCGTAGCATGCCAATCTTTCACGAATAGAATTTAGAAATCTTTCAGGTAATAACTGACGCCTCCAATATTCTAAATCGTTACATTTTCCTAATATATGTATCTTGTCTTCAAAGCTCCCGCACATTGGACATATTCGCATATCGTGTTCGTCGCTAAGTTTTAAAAATTTCCATGCCCCCAACCTGAACCAAGCAAGCCCTGATCTCTCTTTAAATCCTAGATTGAGTATATAAGATTCTTTTCCCCAAACTTGTTTTAGGTCTCTTTGTAAAAAACAGTGATCGTTTTCCCGCATATTCGGCGAAAATATTTTGTCGGTTTATACCTAATTACCTCCTTCTTATTTTTCTCCACACTATCTTGCGATTGTTACAGGATTCAAAATAATCACCATTTTAACATTAATATTAGACGGTTATTCTAAACATTTTACTGCTTCCAGTAAGTATTCTGTTTCTTCTTGTTGTGTTTGTCATGTAATTCCTATGGAAGTTCATTGTTTTATGTTTTATGGAATTATATAATGGATCCTGGCAATGTAACAACTGAATTTTTTTGACGGCAGAAGAAAATCGTTAAAAAAACAGATTGTCTCTCGCTTCTGTATCCTTGTATCGCGGATTGAAATCCAATAAGATGGTTTGAATGTTGGAGAAGAAAAATCCTGAAACCGTTCAAGTTTGGCAGGCAGTAATGATCAAGACTCGTATTCGGGAGGACGCGGGTTCAAACTTCATTTCTGACCAACATTACAAAAGTTATTTCTATGTTTTACTCTGTTTTCTGGGGAAAGGCTGGGTTAGAATTTCTTACAAGGACCCATTTCATCAAACCAATTGCTGAGTTGGAATTTCAATCCCAGAACACATCACTTCATATTCATAATTTCAGAGTATATAATCATTAAAAAGAAAACTTATTTCCCAATATATATATATATATATATATATATATATAAATTACGTGTCACGTTGTTTGTCCGCGATGGAATCCTAAACTACTGAACCGATTTTAATAAAATTTTGCACACTGTGTGCAGTTTGATCCAACTTGAGACTTAGGGTAGTTTATAACTAAATTTATATTCGCATTATTTTTTTATTGCAGATTATTTGTTTATTATTTAACAAAGAGTTATAATTATCTGTGAGTTCGGGACTTCTAGTATATATATATATATATATATATATTGTATAGTTATCCTACCCAAGGGCAGGTCTTTCACTGCAATCATAGAATTTTCAAGCTATGCTTTGCAGCTTTACTAGGAAATTTTATGTGTAGTAGCTTCCGTTACTTCCGGGAAATTCTCGTATAAGACTTGAAATCATAATAATAGTCCCTTCGATTGGTTGCCGGCCAAAGGAAGGCAATACCAGTGATGGGGCTGCCATCTTATAGCCTCTGGTCAGGCTTTTCTGGAGAAGAAAAGAAAATAAAGGAAAGAAGAAATGGAAGAAAGGAAGACTCCCTAGCCCTTCGGATGCCCTAATAGAGGCGGGGTCGAAAAAAACAAGTTAACCAAGAGAGGTTAGATAGTAAAGTTAAAAGAGTGCAAAACACAAGTACGTGGAAGAAATGTTGTGCTCCAGCTTGGGCACCTTGTGGTCGCCATCCACATATCCCCTAGATGAGGACCCCTGAGATTGACAAAAGTAGACAGAAATCTATTACTACAAATTTTAGCTGATGATAACGTTCAAAAACCATATATGTTACTAATATCTTCAACATCTATAAAGATAATGAAATCTCTGTTAAACAAGATGGCAAATTATCTTCTTGGGAAAAGATCAACACTGGAGTAAGACAGGGATGTGCTTTTCATTGTATACATGAATAAATTAATAAATAAAATGGAGGAATGGAGGAAAACACAACGAGGATATATACCCATCAATAGGAACCTCAAACTCGATGCTATTCTTTTTGCAGACGATTTAGCTCTTCTGGCACTTTCCGAAAATGATTTGCAACGATCAATTTATAATTTACAAAAAATAGGTGCCAAATTTAATATGGAAATATCAATTAACAAAACTAAAATTATGGCATTTCATGGAAAGGACCCTATACAAAGTAAAATCTGTCTCCAGAATAAAATTTTAGAGAGATCTAATCAATATAAATATCTTGGATATTATCTCTCTATCTGGGATGAAAAGGATATCCCTGAAAAAGTTACTAGTTATAATAAAAGTTTAGGAATTATTAATCAAGTTATGAAACCATCCCTTGTACAAAAAAACACCAGATTACGTTTATATAAACACTTTGGCTAGACCAGTGTTGACCTATGGTAGTGAAGCATGGACACTAAGAAAACAACATGAAAGCAGAATAACGGCTTGTGAAATGAGATTCATGCGCAGAACAGCGGGTACACCAGATGGGATCGGAAAAGGAACACCGATATCTTAAAGAATTGAAAGACTACGCCAATTTTGGAATATATTAAAACAGTACCAACTAAATTGGAAACACCATCTTGAAAGAATGAGTTCAAATCGGATCCCCAAAGCTGTTTATAATTATATACCAAGAGGACGAAGATCACTGGGCCGTCCTATGAAACGCTGGAGGGAAAATTTTCTATAGGATCGTAACAGGCCTCGGCCTAATACTTGGAAGGAAGAAGAAGAAGAAGCTTCCGTTGCTTTCCACACCGGTGAATGATGATGATGATATTGATAAAGGTGATGATAATGATGGCCGGATGATGTTCGCGAACCGTTTGGCCCTAAGCGTCCTGACATTTGTCCTACAGGTGAGGAAGAACCCCGAAAAAAACTCACCCAGGAGACTGTGTCGACCGAAAATTTAACCCGGCAGCATGCTACCTCGAGACCACAGCGGTGGACAAATATATATATATATATATATATATATATATATATATATATATATATATTATTTATTTATTTATTTATATAATGCATTCTACTGGATAAATCTGATGTTACTAAACATGATAAGACCTTAGATGTTAAAGCGTATATAGATAAGATTGAATTAATATATCTATTAAATTTTATTACTGATAACCGATTATTCAGAGTTTCCTTCAAATTCATTCCCCTTATACACGAAGAATTTCTTAATTTGCATGTTCCTAAATTCTAAACAAATGTTGGATCTAAACATAGTAGATATCTAGGACCTAACTTTATACATTGAATAAATTATATCGAATCCAGAGCTAAGCATACTAAACACAGGTAGATAAAATTAAGAAAGCTATTAAATTAATTACTTTAATTTATCATTATCATCAAACTTCACGAATTAGATCTTTGCCTGTTCCGATCTCACATCTGTTCAGCCCAGCGCTTTCTTCGTCTTCCTACCGATCTTCGTCCTCCAGGGTTACACATCACTGCCATGTCCTATCGTCTGTCATTTTCTGCAGATGTTCTATCCAGTTGTTCCTGTGTTCTTCCATAAGTTGAAGAAGTGGTATAAATTAATTATTAATTATTTAAATATTTTTTAATAGCAAATAGCATTAATTATTTGTGTCTGAGTGCGTTATATATTTCGAAACTTTCTCCAAAATGTGTTTTATATTATTTCCTAAATTACCCTCTTCAGTCTGGTATTAATCTATTCTATCCTAGGCTATATTGCATTTGTTTATTTTATTTCTCCTTGTATGTTTTTTTTTAATTTTTCATGTGACAGAGTATATTTTATGTCTTAAAACAGGCTCCTAATTGCATATGTTTTGTTTTGATTTTCCCTTTAAGTAAAACTTTGTAATATATTTTCTTTTTGTATTATTTCTGCAAAAATCAAATTTACACAAATTTTAGGGATAATAAATAATATATTAGAAGCTAAGTCAGTACAAAAATCCTCGAGAATAAAAATATATAGTACTTTATAATTACCCCCCTTTTATACGGAAGTTGCATTTGGGCAAGTTGCATTTGGGCATTAAGAAAAAGAACAGGAGCAGAAACAAAGCAACGGAAATGAAATTTCTCAGAAGGGCAGTAGGATACACTCTTTTAGATCGAAAAAAGAAAGAAGACATTTTAGAACAATTAGAAATAGGATCAGTAGTAGAAAAACTCAACATATATTAATTAAACTGGCTAGACCATGTAAAAAGAATGGATAATTTAAGAAATCCAAAATGATGATGCAATATGACCCCAAAGGACATCGTCGACCAGGAAGAGCTCTTAATGTTTGCTAGATTAGGCCGAAACAGGTCTACAAAGACATAATTCGAAACGGATGATTATTATTTTTGTAACTGAACTCCACCCGAGCATGAGCACTAGCTCATTTGGGTGTCAATAGGCCTAAGGTGTACAAAATTGATTTACTCACTGGCACTATCGAACCCGTAGGTTCATGGCCGCGCGGACATAAGCTCTCCGTACATCCCGATCCTGAGCTAATGCTTTCCAATCATTCCCTGTATAATCTACTTCCCTCAAATCATAGTTAATGTTACTCTCCCACCTCGTTCTTGGTCTACCAACTGGGCGTTTTCCCTCCGGCTTTCCTACAAGAAGCTTCCATGCAAGTCTTTCATTCCCCATACGTGCAATATGTCCTGCCCATCGCAGTCTACGAGACTTAACTGTTCTTATTATATCTGGCTTCCTATAAAGACTATGTAGTTCATTGTTATGTAGTCTTCCCCATTCACCTGTCTGTTCATCTCTCTTTGGTCCAAAAATATTCCTAAGTACTTTATTCTCAAATACTTGTAATCTCCTTTCCTCCCTTAAAGTAAGAGTCCATGTTTCGCACCCATATAATATAACTGGTTGAATAATATTTTTATGTATTTTCAGTTTAACGTTTTTTGAAACGAGTTGGGACATTAAGAATCTCTGCAATGCATAATTGCACGCATTTCCAGAATTGAGCCTATGTTTAATTTCTTTGTGCATCTCGTTCCTATTTTGTGATTATTGTTCCTAGGTATTTGAATTCAGCCACTTCCACAAAATTTCCCTCATTTGTCATTAGCTGTCCATTTCCATTATATAACGTATTTCTACATGTGACGATATATTTAGTTTCATTGATATTTACTTCCAGTCCTAATTTCTTAGTGTTACTCAATAGTGTGTGCATGTTGTCCTTTAGTATCTCGTCGCTATCGGCCAGTAGTACTACATCATCAGCATAAACTAACAGCTTATTAATACCATTGAGTTGTAAGCCTTCCTCATTCTCTAAAGATTTAATGGCATGCTCTAGTACAAAATTAAATAGTAGAGGAGATAGTGCATCTCCTTGCTTCAACCCATTCGATTTCAAAAGTGTCCGAAAACTGTTTGCTTACACGCACCCTACTCTTGGTGCCATTTAGACACATTCGTATAAGTCTAACTAACTTTTTAGGAATTCCGAACTCCAGCTGGTTACTATATAACTTCCCCCTCTTAATTGAATCATATGCTTTTTTGAAGTCTAGTACAAAATTAATTAATTTATGATTAAATATTCTCAAACACCCTGTATGTTTTTGAAGTCACTGTTTCACTCTTAAAACCTTGATTTACGCACACAAAACAAATTTATGTTCATGATATTTATCTGTTATTTTTCATGGTTAAGTATCTCGGTGTACACAATTGTATGATGGAAACCTCTACATCTTTTTTGCTTTATTTTTCCATTTCGTTTAATATAAACCTTGAATCAGTTTTTTTACTAGAAGAATACGGTTGTTTGGTCTGTCTTGCGGTACGTTTATAGGCACTATTCTTATGCACATGGTGTAGGCCCAAAATGCTTTGTGCTCTTTATTTGAATTTATAGCTTTTTCCCAACCCATGCCGGAGCTATCTCGAAACCACTTTATTACAAAGGAGACAGAGTTCTGAGGAGACAAAGAGCCAGCATTCCTTGTTTCACAGACATCCATAGCTTATCTTATTCTGTGCAAATTGTAAAACAACGCTAATTAATTTTATAAACGAATGATTTAGAATAATTAACAGCGCAATTTTTATAATTATTCTTCAAGGCTATCCTACAAATAACAGAAATCATTCATGAGAGACTTGCTCCTGTAACCATGTAACTAATTAAATATTTTTTTCATAAAGTAGCTCTTTTTTTAAATATAAACTAATGAGCTATTCCATCGTAATGAAGAATGCATTTGACATATATATTTTTCTCTTGTATTTCGTAAATGTGGAATTCTGAACAATTGTGACATTTAATTTTTTATTTAATATATTTTTATAAATATTATTGGCTGAGAGTAGTTAATAATAACAATAATTGAAACGTCAACTGAATAAATTAAATATTTGACAGAAATAAAGATAGTGAATTTTGGGTTTTAATTAAAAGAGAAGAGAAGATCATAGAAGCAGCTGAAATGAGATTTCTGAGAAGTGTGGCTGGATGCAAACTTCTAGATAAGAGAAGAAGTGAAGATATTAGAAATGAGCTAAATATCTTTAAACTCATAGATGGAATAAAAGAATCTAGAAAAAAAAAATGGAAAGAACATGTTCAAAGAATGGAAGATGATCGCTTTCCGAAAATTATACTTAAATACAAACCAAAAGGACGCAGGAATGTTGGTAGACCGAAGAAGAGATGGATCCAACTTTTGAATGAGAATCTGTGAGACCAGAACAAGCCACATGGGCTTAATCCGTGATTGTTGATGATGATGATGATGATGAGATAAAGATTAATAACACTGGTCAACATGATTTTTGTCTCATGAGTACCAATAGTTGTACTTAATGCAGTTTTTTTATCATGTTTTCAAATATGTATTCACAATTTCTCCATCACCCACAGTTTTTTTACTTCAATTTCAATTAATGGATTAAAATAATTATTTTTTTAATAAACGTTTTTACGCCAATTTGTCCATTGTAAAATAAAACCATATGAGCTAACTCAAATGGTTTCAGCTATGGAAAATATATATCAAGGCAAATGGAATCCTAATATGCTGGCCGATTATTGTCGGACCATCAAGAAAGATGCTCCACAGGCGAAATATAGCAGGAAATCGTCATTTCTTACTTTCTAGGTGAGTCCGAATATTTGAATATTGTGTAGCTACGAATGTAGAAAATATTAAAGTGTTTGAAATTATAAATGCCTGTCTCTCGGAAACCTTGCGTGATGGAGAAAAACCGATATTATATTTGAATTCAAGAGAAAATATACTATCAGAATCACATATTTGTCTTTCTGCGACAAAACAAAAAGTTATTTTTTGCTCAGTGTAATTGTTGTTATTATTTCTTTTAATTAGATGGGCTCCCTATCTGAAATATAAAGATTCTATCCTCTACTCTAGATTACTAACTTACTTACTTACTCACTGGCACTATCGAACCCGTAGGTTCATGGCCGCACGGACATAAGCTCTCCATACATCCCTATCCTGAGTTAATGCTTTCCAATTATTCCCTGTATAATCTACTTCCCTTAAATCATAGTTAATGTTATTCTCCCACCTCATTCTTGGTCTACCAACTGGGCGTTTACCCTCTGGCTTTCCTACAAGAAGCTTCCATGCAAGTCTTTCATTCCCCATACGTGCAACATGTCCTGCCCATCGCAGTCTACGAGACTTAACTGTTCTTATTATATCTGGCTTCCTATAAAGACCATGCAGTTCATTGTTATGTAGTCTTCTCCATTCACCTGTCTGCTCATCTCTCTTTGGTCCAAAAATGTTCCTAAGTACTACTCTAGATTATTTAAAAAATGTTAAAAATGCCATTTCAATCGGGAAACAAAATTATATTTGTATTGACGTAGACTTTCTCGGCCGGAGTTGCTATGATGATCTTGAAGAAGATTTTCGGGCTGTAGGACGTGGTCGTGAGGCTTGTAGTTCCCCGACGTTTCGCCAGAGACTGCATCCCTTTAAAGAAATATTCCTATGATCTGACCAGGAATCGAATCTGGGACCTCGTGCACTGTAGCCATGATGCTGTTCTTCTTTTATTTCATATTTAATTATAGTGTACTGCGTAATTAGAGGACTGCCTACTCCATATATTATCAGATGTTTTTAGCACCACTACTAGCATTTGTTTATTACTAACTGGAAAGATAAACAAAAATTAAAAAATGATTCTTCTTTGTTTTAATCTACAAAAAAATATATGTACATATGAGGTTAAAACACATACCGGTACCTTTCCAATCCTATTATAGCAGTTATAGGATTACCAAATGTATATTTTCACCCAAATACGGTGCAAACTGCTAACAAAAATGAACACCCTGAATACCTCAAATAAACTAGTTCTAACTATCAATTTACTCACTCGCACTATCGAACCCTTAGGTTCATAGCCACGCGGACATAAGCTCTCCATACATCCCTATCCTGAGGCAATGTTTTCCAATCATTCCCTGTATAATCTACTTTCCTCAAATCATAGTTAATGTTATTCTCCCACCTCATTCTAGGTCTACCAACTGGGTGTTTTCCCTCTGGTTTTCCTACAACCAGCTTCCATGCACGTCTCTCATTCCCCATTCGTGCCACATGTCCTGCCCATCGCAGTCTAAGAGACTTAACTCTTGTTATTATATCTGGCTTCCTATAAAGACCATGTAATTCACTGTTATGCAGACTTCTCCATTCACGTCTGTTCATCTCTCTATAGTCCAAAAATTTTACTCGTAATCTCCTTTCCTCCCTTAAAGTAAGAGTCCATGTTTCGCATCCATATAATATAACTGGTAGAATAATGTTGTATACAATTTCAGTTATCCTTCTTTGAAAGGTGTTGGGAAGTCAAGAGTCTCTGTAATGCATAATAGTACGCATTTTCCAGATTTGAGCCTATGTTTAATTTCTTTGTGCATCTCATTCCTGTTTGCAATTATTGTTGCTAGGTATTTGAATTCAGCCACTTCCTCAGAATTTCCCTCATTTGTCATTAGCTGTCCATTACCATTATATATTATATTTCTATGTATGATCCTATATTTAGTTTTATTAGTTCTAGAAAGTATAAACATAATACCTAATAATGCTATAGGCCTAAAAATAATCACAGACGGTATTAAGAACGAGTTTGTACATACAGACAGCAGAGTTTTGATAATAGAAAATGGAACAAATAATACTACATAGGCCTACATGTCTTTTCTTATTGCATCTGTTTCCCATAAAGATTATATAGCTCTCTGTTATGGTCAGTGTTTTGCATCCATATAATATAATTGAAAGAATAACAGTTTTATATATATGTATTCAGTTTAATATTTTTTTAGAAAAGTTTGAATTGACATTTTTAAAATTTTGTTAACAAAAACAGGGATAATACAAACTTTGGATTTGAGGATCCATCCATAGTAATTCTGCCCGAAGGCAGGTCCTTCACTGCAATCATAGCATTTTCATGCTATGCTTGCAGCTTTACTAGGGAAGTGTGTAGGTGTGGTAGCTTCCCGTTGCTTTCCACACCGGTGAAGGATGATGATGATGATGATAATGATAAGGATGATCATGATGATGATGGCCATATGATTTCGGGGACCGTTTGGGCCTTAAAGTTTTCCTGACATTTGTCTTACAGGTGAGGAAAAACCCCGATAAAAACCTCACCCAGAAAAACTGCCCCGACCGGGGATCGAACCCGGGCCCGCTGCGTGACAATGGCAGCACGTTACTCCGAGACCATAGCGGTGGACGGATTTGAAGGATATTGTGGTTGTCCAATGTGTTAGATTGAGATAAAATAGGCGAATTTTTTTCATTCGCAAATATCTTCAAATTGGCCTGTTATAAAGCTCTAGTTAATAAACACGGCGTTTTCCCGTGTTTCAAAGGCAATCTGAGTAAATAAAATGTGTGTTTTTTTATGTTTAGTTTAATAAGTTAAAAGAAAAATAACTATGGATTTATATCTCGGAAATTATGTCCACCGCTGTGGTCTTGAGGTAGCGTGCAGCCTTGTCACGCAGCGGGCCCAGGTTTCGATCTCCGGTCGGGGCAGTTTTTCTGGGTGAGGTTTTTATCGGGGGTTTTTCCTCGCCTGTAAGACAAATGTCAGGAAAACGTTACGGCTCAAACGGTTCCCGAAATCATATGGCCATCGCAATCATCATCATTCATATTCATCTTAGGTTAAGTTTAGGATTAGGGACTCTCCTGGCGCACCACTATCATCATCATCACCCATCGTATCATCGGGGCAATGTAACCCCGCCTTCCAACCTCAGAAGTGGGTTACAAGTACGCCATGCCAGGAGAGAAGCCAGGAATGTCGAATGAAAACCTGGGGCATTTGTAAAAAAAAATTCTCGGAAATTAAAAACCTCGCAATCGATCGGTTTTTCTCGATTCTGTAAAAACCACTTCCCAATCTCACATCGTAATGGACCATTAAAGTAATTATATTTTAAAATAATGATTATTTTGTGAGTAAACAGATTAATTTTATTCGTTTAAATAGTCCTACCAAATGCCACTCTTGATTTCCAAATCCTCTAGATAATTTGTAAATCACTCGTGGCATTACTTATGAAAAATTATATCGATTTTGAGGTGAATGAAAGGCATGTAGAGGCAATCTTGCTAAGAAGAGAAGGCCGTGTAAATCAGGAGGCTCAGGAAGCAAGTAACTTTATGGAATGATGAACTGCTGCGAACTCAGGTGCGAGATTGTAGCATGTGAGGGGGTGCATTTATTCATGCTTCTAAATTAATGATTCTCTTGCGTTTAAAAACTCCCTTGGGGTATTGGCTGCGGATAGATGTTTTGTAAGAGCCGAGCTGAAAAGGACCAGGCCACCAACCGCATCGTCAAAGTGAAAATGTGATTAACTCCACAAAAAAAAAACCCTTTCAAAAACGATGAAAAAAAAATGAAAGGGAACGGATTTTTTAACCCTAGCCTTACCAATACCTCTGGATTAATTTTGGCATGTAATTATTACACATCATATAAGATCAAAAATTGTAATAGACAACAAACCTCTGGAACAAGTAACAAATTTTAATTATTTTGGGTTGTAATTTTACCATCAACACAAAAACTGAAAGAGACATACATATGAAACTGTCGAAATTTCAAATGATATGCGGAACTATACATAACGCATTAAAGAATAAAACAGGAAGAGATACTAGATTGAAGTTTTATAAAACATTGGCAGTTCCTGCATTACTTTGTGGGAGCGAAACTTGGGTAATGACCAAAAAATTGCAAAGTAGAATATAAAGTACAGAAATGAACTTCCTTAGAAGAACAAAAGGCTGCACAAGATTGGATCGGATAAGGAATGAAGATATAAGGACAGAGTTAAATATATATCCATTGGATGGAAAAATCAGAGAATATAGAGAGAAATTGTTTACACGTGTGGAAAGAATGAATGTAACAGGATTACCAAAAGCAGCATTCAACTACAAGCCAAGAGGTTCAAGGAATGTAGGAAGGCCAGTGAAAAGATGGACAGAACAACTGTGAGGCGGAACAGGCAATTTGCCTAGTCCGTGAAGTGAAGAAGAAGATGAAGGTTATTACACAAGTCTGCATTCTAAAACTTTTTTCAGATGATTTATTTGAAATAGGTGTTCTTAGATCAATTGTTTACACTAATTCCAGAAATGCTTTCCATTTTTGTCTATCACGTCAGGGTTTTGCACAAAGTAGAGTTTATATTTTCAGATTTTAGCTACTACAAGCACAAATATATTCAAACTTCATTTCACACAAGCTACATTTTTGTTAAAAATACTGTATAGAACTGTCCTAATAATTTTATGACTACCTTGTAACAAAACAGAAAGTAAATGGTATTCCATTAATTTTAAAACCTTCTCTTCTTTGACTTCCTTGAAGTTCCTCCATTTTTAGTCTCCCTCATCAAAATCGAACAGTATTTTCATTCCATGTTTCCTGGTACCGCCTTTCCGTCTCTTTAATATCCTGGTGAAAACGTTCACCTTGCTCTTCACTATAATGTCGGAGATTTTCGGGGAAGTAGTCGTTATAGAAACATAGGAAGTGAACTTTCACACTCATGTTACAATTCAACTTTTTGAAAATTTCTAACATATTTTCCACAATTGCCTTGTAATTACGATCTAGTTTTTTCTCTGTGTCTGCACCATGAGTAATATGTTCCTGGTTCTAGAAGATTCTTACTTTTAAGCCGTGAGCTTAGTAGTTCTGCAGATTTCTTTGGCAAATTCAGATCACGAACTAGATAATTAAGAGCAGTTTGAGAGAATCGTAGAGTAAAGCCATCTTCAGGCTGATATATATCATCAGTATCGTCGTCAGTGATTGCATCAAGTTCACTTTAAGCATTATATTCTGTCAGGTTCTCTAAAACAGCTGGAGGAAGAGGAACAGGCAGCTCTTCTCCATATGGAACTGGCTTAATGGCTGAAAGGATGCTTGGATATACAATTTGGTTTTTATTTTTTTTAATTACACCCCTGAATATTAAGCAAACAGGAGTAACAGTCATTAAGGTGGTCTTTAGGCTCCCTCCACACCATAGGAATCGCAAATGGCATGCACGTTTTCTTCCTTTTTGTCCATAATCTTAACCTCTCAACGCAATAGCGGCAAACTTTGTTTCGGGCCCACATCTTATCCTGGTCTTCAAGTTTCACTTTAAAATAAGCATAGTAAGCTTTTTTCACAAAGTCTGTAATATCCGTTCTTTGCTTAAGCATTGTACAATTTCCACAAATATAGAAGAAAACGTTAGGATTGTTCACACACTTGCATGTAGACATTGTCATACTTGCAGTCACACTACAGAGATAAAATGAGAACAGCATTGATAATGCAAGTGTCTGAGATGAACAACACATACAAAGTCACCCAATAACAACCTCAGCAGCAGTTGTGCCAAACTAAAGGCTTAGAGGCTTGAATTGACAAATTTCTCTCCAACAATACTCATTACCGTCTGGCACATATTATGCTTTCACCAATAAATATATGAAAACAGATTAGGTCCATTGTGAAAAAACTGGACGTGATAGAAGAAACCTAAGAAGAATCAGCATGAAAAAGTGAACTAATACAACATATTAGTTTTTAGTCATCTGATATCACGCAGACTAGTGTTATCATTGGATGGTAAAAGAAAAATTATTTTCCTTCTTTGTTAGAGTTTATGTTTAACGAGTTAAGTAGACAACAGTCGGCCGCGGTGGACTAGTGGTTATGCTCCTTACCTCTGGTCCCGGGTTTAGACCCGCCCGGGGTCGATGAATTTTTTAGGATGCAAAAATCCGGCGGCCGGCACAGCGTATTATGTTACGTTGACCCACATAAAAGCTCAAAAGCTCTGTAAAGTTCTTCTTCCTCTCCCTTTCCTGAATTAGGTCAACGAGTTCTGTTCCGGTCTCAATTCCATCGTTTCCTTGGCCGTCCCAAAGATCTTGTTCCATGTGACTTGTAGGCGTTGATCTTTTTGGGTAATCACGTATTGTCCATTCTGTATAAATGTTCTTTCCATTGGTATTTGTGCTCGTCTAGTTTATCGAGTATCGAAAATATCTCCAGTTCATTTCTTATTGATTCATTGTGTAATCTATCCATGCGTGTACATCCTTTTACGGATCTTAAAAATTTCATTTCAGTGGCTTGAATGTGTGAGATATCTTTTTTTGTAAGTACCCAAGATTCAGATTAATATAAAAGAACAAGACCCGAATGCAATACAATAATTTTATTTAATGAAATAAGAAATGTTATAAATCTATCTCTGACTTTGGCCTCTTTTAAACGGAGCAGCCATACTGTATTCATTTAAACACAATATTTGTATTCGTAATTCGAACGAAAGCTTAACACCACTTTATGAAACATATCTTTCGGGCGGGTGTACTCGGCGCCTGCGACCTCTGATATGTGTTTCGGCTCCTGTGGCGTGTGACAACATACACTTTGATACGTAGGCGGCTCCTTTGCGGTGCGTCGGCACAAATGTAGCTCAAGATTAACAGTCGCCCACCTTTTTTTATTTACATATGTGCTACAACCCGTGTTTCACCAATGGTATATCACGGGATATTTACAGTTTTACAATTGTTCAATTAGTTGTTCTTGTAGTTGACGGAGATCCTCGTAAGAAATTCTGCAACTTTGACTGTGTTAAAAAGGAACTTCAGAATATTTGGCGGAGTAGCAATTTGTAGTATAGCTGGTCGATCTCTGGAGAACATGTTGCATTCAGTCATCAGATGGTGGGCCGTCTGCAGTGATTTTTCTGGGCAGTTGCAATAAGGTGAAGCAGTTTTGTTCATTTTGTGTAGGTAGGATTTAAATAGTCCATGGTTGGTGAGAAATTGTGTGGTTATATAGTTAGGCCATAGTGATAGAGAGAGTCTAGAGGGTATAATATTTAATTTTAGAAAGTTATATTTTGAGGTTATTTTAATTATATTATTTTTAGTCTGAACATCTTACCTCAACATTAATGCTGATTTGTTCTTGAACATGTTTCAAAACAATTCTGTTTTATCGTCAGCTTTTTCCAGTCTGGAACAGAATTGTTTTGAAACATGTTCGAGAACAAATCTATATGGTATGTTGGAAGAAAGACTCTCTTCGCATAAGCTGCTATTTGAGTGAACTTAACTTTACAAAACTGGCTCAAGACCGCAAATGTAGTTTCTCTCATTGATTGTTTTAATACAGATATGCCTATCTATGTATTTCATGTAATCTTATGAGTGAAAATGAAAAGTAAAATTTAGGACCTCGTTAATATTTTTCAAACGCATCCGGAATCCACCTAGAAATGACTTGCCGATCCATGGTTTAATCTATCAACACCCTGTATAAAATCAAGCGGTGTCAAATGTTTCATTTTCTCCCCTCAGAAATCAATAGCACGACTTAGTCTAACAAAGTAGGAATGTTAGAGTTTAAACCCGATTAGCCGAAAGCAAACTATGAATTTAGCCTTTGTGTTTGTTCTGTTGTATGTATAAGTTCTTGGCAGCACAACCACCATCCTCACGTCATCTTTGTCAGGACGTTGTTGCTTGCAATCAACTTCCTTACCTTTGTTCTCCACTTCTAATATCACTCCTTAGTAACCCTAAATGTAACAAATAAACAAATGTTATGAAAGAACGAATCATTTTACCATATACTTTACTTGCACGAAAATTCTGAAAAAAATTTTTTTTTGTTTTTTTCACTAAACGTCAAAGTGCACAGATCTTTATGTCTCTCTCTATCTTCGGGTTTTTTTACAGCTGCTGCCGTCTTCTCGTGCCAAACCTCCAAAGCCTACGGTCTTGATGCTTAGCCCTCTAGCTTGCATTACTGTCTTCATGTTTTCCTTCCATGTTAACTTTGGTGTCCCACTTTTCTTCTTTCTGTTCGGATGCCATTCTTATAGTTGCTTCGGCCATCGCTCATCTTCCATTCTTAAAACATGTCCTAACCACTTTAATTCCTTCTCCTCAATTATTTCAATTATGCTTTCTTCTGCTTCCATTATGTTTCTAATTTCCTTATTTGTGACATGTTCTAATTTAGACTTTCTGGCACTTCTGCGTAAATTGTGTCCCTAATTTATAATTAGTTTTTTTTCATTTCATCCATATATCGACGCCAAAATACAAATATTACATAATTGTATTTTTCCAGGTTTTCAGGGGAGCCAAAAAAAATTAACAATAAAACTTTGACGAATACCTAAAGTGTATGTTATTCCTGATTTCTCACACTGTCGTCCCAACTTCTCTAAAAAAACATTAAGCTGAAAATATATAAAACTCCTATTCTCCTAGTTGTATTATATGGATGCGAAACATGGAACACTTACTTTAAGGGTGGAGAAAGATTGCAAGTATTTGAGAATAAAGTTCTTAGGAACATTTTTGTACCAAAAAGAGATGCACAGACAGGTGAATGGACAAAACTACATATAGGGGCCTAAGTGAGCTGTGTTTATAGGAAATCAGATATAATAAGAACGGTTAAGTCTCCTAGACTGCGATATGTAGACCACGTGACACGAATGGGGAATCAAAGATGGGCATGGAAGCTTGTACGAAAATCAGAGGGAAAACTGTCAGTTGGTAGACCAAGAATGAGGTAGGAGGATATGATTAATCATGGTTTGAGGGGAGTAGATTATGTAGGTGATGATTTTTAGCTGAGGATAGGGATGTATGGAGAGGTTATGTCCGTGCGGCCATGAACCTATAGGTTCGATAGTGCCAGTGAGTTAGTTAGGTAGTTAATTGATATCTAAAAAATTAGCTACATGATATTTATGGAAAATCAGATATAATAAGAACAATTGGGTCTCGTAGACTGGGTTGGGTAGGATTTCTGGTGTGAACAGAGAATGAAAAAGGCATGCGAAAACGTCTTACAAGAAAATCAGAAGGAACGCCAAAGAATAAGATGGAAGATTAATAATAAATCTGATTTGAGGAGGTGATTTATAAGAGAATGATTGGAAAAAAATTAGCTCAGTATAGGGATGTATGGAGAGAATATATTCCGCAGCTATAAAACGTCAGTTTCGATAGTAACAGTGAGTTAGTTATTCTGTTATAACATCTTTCAAAATTGTTTTTGATTCAGTTAACTGCTCTCAAACTATACTGTACCTTACTTTACGTTTAATAATAATAATAATAATAATAATAATAATAATAATAATAATATTGATAATAATAATAATAATATATTTATATGGGGCACGCCGTAGCGTAGTGGTTAAGGCACTGCGCTACAAGTCGGAAGGTCGAGGGTTCATGTCCCGGTGGGGTCAGGATTTTTAAACTGACCAAAACCTTCTGGCGGCACTATGGCCCTGGGGTCGACTCAACCTCTAACGGAAATGAGTACCAGTCGCTTGTTCTGGGGGTAAAGGCGGCCGTCACGCAGGGCTGACAACCCGGCTGACATGAAGTGCCGATTGTCTAGAAAAAGTGGGAGCCTTAACCTCCTATTGCCCCAAGGGCCTCCCGAGGCCTGTAGTGGGATTACTTTACTTTTATATATTTATATTGTGAAATTCAACAAATCAATGGGAATCATTAACAGAGTTTTAAAACCTTCACTAGTGCAAAAATCAACTCTTACTCGTCTTTATCAAATAATGGCTCGACCAGTCCTATGTTATGGGAGTGAAGCGTGGACTATAAGGACGAGAGATGAAAGCAGACTAACAGCTTGTGAGATGAAATTTATGCGCCGAACAGCTGGCTACACCAAATGGGATCGAAAGAAAAATGTAGAAATCCTTCAAGAACTTAATGTGTCACCAATACTGGACTACATCTCCAGATATCAACTAAACTCGAAGGAACATGTCTCAAGAATGGCTAGATCCAGGATCCCCAAGTCAATAATGAACTACTGTCCAAATGGGAAACGGTCACTTGGTCGACCTATGACAAGATGGCACGAAAACTGCTTTCTCAGGCCGTAACAGTTCTTCTAGGACTAATAACTGGCAGGATGATGATGATATATTTATATAAACATCTTTATGTGCCTAAAGTTTAATTTTCCTTCTTCACTCGTCTCTATCCATCCACTCTGTAACTTCCAGTCATCTTGTTCTTATTCCAATTCTTATTTCTTGCATTCGTGAGTTTCAGGTCTTCCTCTCCTTCTTCCAGGTGGACACCATTCCAATGTTATCCAGGGTAATCTTTCTTCTTACTTTCGTAGTACATGCCCATACGAATGTAATTGCTTATATCTTATATACTCTACTATATAATATTTAATATTCATTGTTTCTCGTATGACTTTCTTTTTTTGAACATCTTGCTGCTAAATCCATTTCCCACTACATACATTTTTGTTCTAAATTTTCGTTAAATTTCCAAACTTTAGCTCCATATGTGACAGTACATGTCACTATTGAATTACATATTTGTAACTTATTTTTTCTGGTTATATGTCTTTTTCATAGGACACCATTTATCATTTCTGTTATTGCTCTTCCTTTATTTATTCCGTTCTTAATATCAGTTACTTGCCTATCCTCTTTATCTACATTTAACCCCAAAAAATGTAATAATGGTAATAATAATAATAATAATAATAATAATAATAATATAAATAATAACTTTACTTTATCTAAGTGAGTTAAGCCTTTTCTACCAATCAATCATGTTACAAATTACAAAAATTACTGTTACATGTAAATTACAATGAACAAAATTAATACATATTATATATACATAAAGACAGTTATTGTTTACTATATATATATTGATTATACTCATACAGTATATTGTATCTGTCTTCTTCTTCTTCTTCACTTCACGGGCTAGGCAAAATGCCTGTTCTGCCTCACAGTTGTTCTGTCCATCTTTTCACTGGCCTTCCTACATTCCTTGAACCTCTTGGCTTATAGTTAAATTCTGGTTTTGGTAATCTTGTTACGTTAATTCATTCTACGTCTCTAAACCATTTTTCTCTACATTATTTGATTTTATCATTTAATGGATATATATTTAACTCTATACTTATATCTTCATTCTTTAACCGATCCATTCTTGTACAATCTTTTGTTTTTATAAGGAAGTTCATTTCTACGCTTTGTGTTCTACTTTGTAAATTTTTGGTCATTACCCAAGTTTCACTTCCATAAAGTAATGCAGGAACTGCCAATGTTTTATAAAACTTCAATCTAGTATCTCTTCTTGTTTTGTTCTTTAATGTTCTATGTATAGTTCCACCTATCATTTGAAATCTTGACAGTTTCACATTTACGTCTCTTTCAGTTTTTGTGTTTATAGTAAAATTACAACCCAAATAATTAAAATATGTTACTATAATTAAGATTTGTCGGCCGCGGTGGTCTAGTGGTTATGCTCCTTGCCTCTGGTCCCGAGGATCGCAAGTTCAAACCCGGCCGGGGTCGATGGATTTTTAGGACGGAAAAATCCAAGGAGAAAGTCCTCCGGGAGGGATTTTAATCCGTGGGTCCCGAGTCTGAAGATTTTCAGGCTCGTAAAAAATCCTTAAGCCTGAATGAAAAGGTCTCTAAGCAAAAGTTACCGAATTTTCCCTTCCTAGTACTACCTTGGTTTCCTAGATGTCAGTATGAGGCTGACCACTGACCACTCAAAAATGACATCTATACGAAAACAAGTGTAACTAAATTAGTTAGAAATTTCAAACCCAATTAAACCCCCTATGACTCTAACAAACATAACTAACAATTTTAAGTATAGAGGTAAACAAATTAATGAAGGAGTGGGAAAAATTAATCATCTTAATATAGAACCCCTTAAGATAACTATAATTAATAACCCTACTATTCAAATTCTTCCCTATAGGGGGAGAACGCCTAAATCTCTGTAAAGGGAAAACATAGGCTTTCAATACAATACAATACCTATATATATTTATTATGTCTAAAAGATATTAGAATAAAATTAATTTAAAATATTTCTTATTAGTATGACGTTATTTTACTGCGATCATTTAAAGTAAGGTTCGTAATACAATTATAATAAGCAAGGTTCATAAAATTTCACTGGTGCAAAGTGTTATTTCTGGAATCTTGCAGGAATGTTTTAAAAGTTGATCCTGTATAGAGGTAGCAAGGTTTCCTTTGAAAGAGGATTTCAGTTCATGGACTATGGTCTTTCTGCACTGATGGACTGCAATACTAAGCATCCTCTACTTATTTCACTTTATTTTCTCCTTTCGCCTTCATCCTTTTCCTTTATAATTTTTTTCTGTCTTTCCCTAGCTGCACATTAGTCTAATGACCACACTCTCTTTTTCTTTTGCTACCGGACGAAGTGGACTCTGTGTGCAGTGGAGAAACGTACTTCAAAAATAAATTACATATAATCACCCAATATGGAAGTAAATTTTTAAAATATCATTGATAGGGATTTGATGATTGATATATCGCACAATTCGCAGCTTATACCGTTCTGAATTGTCTATGCAGATGTATGAGGTAGATCAGCCTTTCACCGTACGATTCTAAATAGCGGTTACTAACTTCTTCTAGTGCATCGTTTCCCAACCTGTGGTTCGCGAACCTCCAGGGGCATTCGCAAAATATTTCGAAGGATTCGCCAAAACTTTTCCATAGTGGCAGTTTTCGAGGTTACGTCTATCATTGCTTCCTTCATTTCTACGGCATTGTAATAATAATAATACTACTACTACTACTACTACTACTACTACTACTACTACTAATAATAATAATAATAATAATAATAATAATAATAATAATAATAATAGTAATGATGATGATGATGATTATTATTATTATTATCATTATCTATATTATTATTATTTTTATGAATATTCCACAATACAGTGTTTTCTCCTTCAACCCAAAGTGATTTGTCGCCAGAGGTTCCCTCCATCCTTCTCTAGAACTGCTTCTTCCACTTTCTCCATTAGCTTTCCAATTAAGGATCTTCTTTGGTATTCTCTCTTCTCCATTCTTATGAGGTGTCCATACCATTTCAAACGTTTTTCTTCTATTTCTCCTAATATGTTTCTTTTCAACTTACGTAATTTCCCTTATTGTGCTGTTTCTGACCTTATCCCTTCTTATCGATCGTCTCCAAAAATCCATTTCTACTGCTGACAGCTTGTTGCCTTCTTTTCTACTTGCTGCCCAGGTTTTATTATTTTAAAATTAAATTACCCTATAATCTCCCTTGTTACATATGTGTAACGTTGGGAATTTTTCACATTATTTCCACAAAAAAATTAATATTTACCGCGAATACCTGATTTACAGTTATGTAACAACGTTAGGAATGCATTTCATTTCACTGCAATGGAAATTTAGTCTGCGTAAGTCCGTTTCTTCATATGCCTCTTTAACTCTTAAATTAAAAATGTATCCTATTGGATACATTGATTTCATGTATTGAATATAGTTTTTAGATCAATAGAAAACAAACGAGTAAAAATTACTTATTTTTTGTCAAATTACGCAATAATGTATAATAATAACACAGTTTTATATGAATTTATTTTCCTTGCGGTCCGGAACATTTAAATAACTGGCATGATAAAATATTGTATTGGCAGTTTAAGGGTTAAAAAAATAAATACAGAAACTATTTTTGTGCTGGAAAGTAATTTGAGACATTATTTAACATCTGTGGTTGCAACTAGGCCTGCACGTTATGTAACTTTTAAGGCGTAACTAGAATAACTTTAGGTTTTAACGGTTAAGGGCTAAGTTAATTTAAGGTTATTTAATATTTTATATGCTTTAAACTCTGTTTAGTGGAGCAAAACTATTACAAAAAATAGAAAATTACAAATATATCAAACCATAATTCAGAGCATTTTAACGTATGGTGCTGAAGTCTGGCAAATTCCTATCAGGGAAATGAAAAGAATTTTAAGTACAGAAATGGATGTTTTAAGAAGATCAGCTGGAAAATCTAGAATGGATAGAATACGAAATAAAGAAATAAGGGAAATTATGGTGTACAAGAGGAGCCGGACATCATAGACATCATAGAAAACAAAAGATTGCAGTGGTATTGTCATGTCAAAGAATGCCAGAGCAAAGATTGCCAAAAATTGTTATGGAATGGACCCCAATGGAAAGGAGGAAGAGAGGAAGACCGAAGAAAACTTGGATAGAAGGGGTACAAGCAGCTATGAATATCAGAGGAATGGAGGAAGATCAATGGATGGACAGAGAGGAATGGCGTTTGGTTTCCAGAAGACGGCGGCAGTTGCCATGATACCGGATGATGATGATGATAATATTTTATTTGGAATTAAATTATATGCATGTCTGTTGTATGTACCTACATTTATAAGTCAGTGGTCCGCCCAACTGAGATCGTTGTGGAAGGGGTTCGCGAGTCGAAAAAGTTGGGAACCGCTGTTCTAGTGTAATAGTGTAGCTTGCCTCAAGGGTTAAGCAGAAATAATAATACAACCCTTTTTATAATTTAATTAAAAATATCTTCACATTTATTACTTTAATAATAATGTTACTAAAAATTCGTGAATTTCACATAAAATTGTATTAAGTTCATTTATTGAATGAATTATTTAATTCAATGTAGGTCAATACACTTTTACGCGCTTTATATTAGCTTGACCTGTATCACTCTATGTAACGGAATCTTTCAACACGATTTTCACCCACTTAAAACATTGGATCGACTTGAAACTTTGTATATTTGTAAAATACCAATGACAATATAATAATTTCATAATTGTTTTTCTAAGATCCTGGCCAGAATCATCAGGACATAAAACAATAAAGACCGGTATAATAGATTGCGGACATATCGACTTTATAGTCTATCGTTGTGGTAGCTCAGTTGGTAGAGTGCTGGACTGTAGTGGTATATAATTTCAGCGATCCATAGATCGCTGGCTCAAATACGGTCCGGGGGATTTTTTTAAAGAGTATTACTTTTAGCTGATACTGCAATAGTATCGAATTTAAAGATATTTGCATTTTTAGAAAATGAAACTAAAAAATAAAAAATAAATAATAGTAAAAAACTAAAACATTACGCTTTATTAGAAAACCGAACTAAAAATGAAAAATAAGTTTAATTTCCAACACGCTTGGGACAAAATTAAATGGTCAACAAAAAAAATCATCACCAACACATCTGGAATAAAACTAGAGTTATCTACAAAAAAATAGTTTTATTAGTTTTACAATCAAAAGCGTCTGTGTGCTCTAGTCAATTAATATATTTGATAATAAACAGATATTGGTAAAAGTAAAGTCTCTAATAAGAAAACGTAAAAACCATAAAAAGCACCCCACGCTTTTGATGATAATTTTTTTTGTAGATAACTCTAGTTTTATTCTAGATGTGTTGGATATGATTTGTTTGTTGACCACTTTAATTTTATCCCAACTGTGTTGGAAATTTTAAAAAAATCATTTTTTTGTTCAGTTTTCCAATAATACGTGTTGTTTCATGTTTTTTAAACTATTATTTATTGATTTGTACTCTATGAATATAATTGGTGTAAATACATTTATGTATTTATATCCTAAGATTTTGCTATGTCAAAAATCACATGAGTCAAATAGCAGAATATTTTGTCGATATGAATTGAGCAGTGATTTTATACTGAGGTTTTGTAAAATTACTACTAATGTCAAATTAAATATTACCAGAAGCACAATAGTACAACAGAGATTTCGTCAAAATAAATTAAGCAGTAATTTTAATTTTAGTTTTAAAGTCCTGGGAATGTTTAAACATGGAGAGATCCTGGAGCTCCTTCTATGTTAGGAGTGTAAAGGATTATGTTAACAAACTAACTGGCACTATCGAACTCGTAGGTTCATGGCCGCGTGGACATATTCTGAGCTAATGGTTTTCAATCATTCCCTGTATAATCTATTTCCCTCAAATCATAGTTAATGTTATTCTCCCACCTCATTCTTGATCTATCAACTGAGCGTTTTCCCTCTGATTTTCCTACAAGAAGCTTCCATGCACGTCTTTCATTTCCCATTTGTGCCACATGTCCTGCCAATCGCAGTCTACGAGACTTAATTGTTCTTATTATATCTGACTTCCCATAGAGACCGTATAGTTCACTGTTATGTAGTACTTCTCCCATCACCGGTCTGTTCATCTCTTTTTGTTCCAAAAAAAAAATCCTAAGAACTTTATGCTCAAATACTCGTATTCTCCTTTTCTCCCTTAAAGTAAGAGTCCATGTTCGCATCTATATAATATAACTGGTAGAAGTGAAAATGAATTCGACACTACAGATTTAAAATTGATAAATACAATTATATTTATAGGAAACCAGACGTAATAATAGGAGTTAAGACTCGTATACTGCAATCGGCAGGTTATCTGGCACAAGTGGGGAATGAAAGGACATGGATGCTGCTTCTAGGAAAACCATAACGAAAAGGTCCATTTAGTAGACATAGAATGAGATTGGAGAATAACATTATCCATAATTTGTGGAAAGTAGATTATACAGGGAATGATTGGAAAACATTAGCTCGGGATACGATTATAAGGAGAGTTTATGTTCGCATCGCCGTGAACCTACGGGTTCGGTAGTGCCAGTGATTTAGTTATATATGAGGGAAACAACAAACGTATTAATATAGCATTCTAAAAAAAATTCAAATTTAAATTATTTATAGTTTTTAAGTTTTAAAAGTCCCGCGCCGTAGCCGAGCGGTTAAGGTAGGAAGCCTTGGCGCAGAGCTACGGGACTTGCGCTGGTTCGAGTCTCCATGGGGGAAGAAATTTTCTCATGGTATTTCGGCCAGTATGGACCGGTGCCCACCCAGCATCGTGAGGCAATTGGGTAGCTACAGTAAGTAGCGGCTCCAGGTTGAGGAACCAGCTATAACGGCTGGGGGACTCGACGTGCTAACCACATGTCACCCCTACACTGGCTGTTGATCATCTACCTCTGTGATTGACACATGTGGATGTGAAGGGCCAGCAGCCGGCTGGTAAAAGGGCAACCGCTGAAAAGTGGAAAGACCCTCAATCGGATCGGAAGTTTTAAAAAGTTTATCTTTTTTACATTTAATGTTAAATGAAGCAGTGGAAACACTGTAAAGACGATGTTGCAGAGGACGTTACCTCTCAACGAAGAATATATTTGCACCGTTCACTAAAACTAGTAGTAGTAGTAAGGCTTTATTAGACTAAAACGTAAGATACATAAAATGTTATTTGCAAATATGGATCACACGGGCAGCAAGCCGTACGTGCTGTTGACAGTCCGTATCAATAAATTAATGTCTAATAAATATAATAAAAATAGTTAACAATACATTTACATTTTACATGCATTAAGCCCGGTGGGATTATATGATATATATATATATATATATATATATATATATATATATATTAATAATAATAATATTACATCATATTAGGAAAAATAAAGAAAAACGTTTGAAATGGTATGGACACCTCTTAAGAATGGAAGAAGAGAAAATGTCAAAGAAGATCATTAATTGGAAAGCTAATGGAAGAAGTGGAAGAGGCAGGCCTTAGGGAACGATGGATGGATGGAGTGAAGAGAAGTATAGAAACTATAGATTTGGCGTCCAGATTTGAGGAGTTATCCTCTTACCACAATATTGACACTAGGTCACAAGATAGCAGTTTGCTAACAATTCCTCTTCATAGCACTTCCTCCTATTCTACTTCCTTCACAGTAGCCTCTGCCCGCTCCTGGAATCTCCTTCCTCAAGATATCAGGGGTTGCCGCACACTTGGTACCTTTAAGTGACGCTTATACAGTTACCTGTTGTCTAATAATTATTTTTTCTCTATTTATTTAATTTTATACTATGTCATTAATCTTTTCCTTGTTTTTTATATATCTTGTACATATTATATATTTAATTCGTTAAATTTAGAGAAAATCAAAATAATTATAAATATTAATTGTATTGTATTCATAACTTGTAATCGTTTATGTATATATTGTAATTTAGATTTAAGACTATTTTTTTGTTTGTATTTTTTTAAAACCTGGTTGAGTGGTAGACAAGGCCTTAAGGCCTTAACTCTGCCAGGTAAAATAAAGCTATTATATTATTATTTATTATTATTATTATGCTTTAGACAGAAACTTCTGGCGACAAATCACTTTGGGTTGAAGGAGAAACACTGTGTTGTGGAATATTTATAAATAAAAAAAATAATATTACATTTTGCTTACATATTTATTTATTCGCGAATGATTGTTTTTATTTTCCGCGTTTTGTCCAGAAATTTACCCAAGTTTATAACATTTTCTGGGTTTATATTAACTCGCGGTATGCCAATCTTTTACAATTCGGATTTAAAAAATCTTTCCTGCAACAACTGACATCTCCAATATTCTAAATCGTTACATTTTCCCAGTATATGTATTTCGTCTTCAGAGCTCTCGAACATTGGACATAATCGCATAACGTATTCGTCGGTAATTTTTATAAATGTCCATACCCCAGTCTAAACCAAGCGAGCCTGACTTCTCTTTAAATTTTAGACTTGTGTATATGATTATTTTTCCCAAATCTGTTATAGATCTCTTTTTAAGTACAGTAAACGTTTTCCCGTACAATAAGCGAAAATATCTTGTTGGTTTATAAAAACTATTGAGTAAGAACGTATTGGACCTAATATATGAAATGGCATAAAGAAGAAAGAAGTTTGTAGACATATAAAATACATCACTGAGTTATGTCAAAGTGAAGAGTATACGATGTACATTTAAATCCGCCACTGAAAAGATAGAAGAAAACCACACACGTATTTTTAATCCTCGTCAGACAATCTAGTTGAAGACCAGTCCATCTGTTAGGCTGAAAAAGTGTACCACTTTGTTATGCAGGGCACAAGTGTTCCATAAAACAAGGAAAGAAGAAAGATTCTTCTCCCTGTGTGTGCTTAGAAATGCTCTTTTCACAACTTGAGAGTTGTTAGGTTCGTCGCAAGAGGGTATTAATAAGGCCCTGAGACTCTTTCTCATTAATTTACTCTTCCAGTGGTTTGCGATCCTTGAGTTTCAAACAAGAGGAAGTGAGTTTTAATTACCTGCTCCTGGAAATCGCAAGTGATGGTGATGGGATATTTTCACAAGTACACGCCATTAAAAACATTTCAAAGAAAAAGTCAAGCGTTCATTGAAAAACTTTCAAGAATATAAAAGGCCTATTGCATTTTTACAGAACTAAATTTGTCTTCACTTGATATTGTCAGCATCATATGTTTTATATATTTTGGCGATTGTAAATTTTAATATTGTTGTTACACACTTCTAAGTTATAAGTTGGCAATGTCATATTGATCTCTGCTTATCATGCAAGCAATAGTATATTACGATGCAAGGTTGGGAAGTGGTCTTTACAGAACCGAGGAAAAATGTTTAAAAACCGAGTGATAGCGAGGTTTTATATTTCCGAGATTCTGTAAAACACTTCACAAACGTGCGTTGTACATTATTTTTTGCACGATGGTGTTTTCAAAATAACAAATAATAGTACAATAATAACATATTTGTTGGAAATATTTGCGTTCAATATAAAACAATTGACTAACGTTAACAGTGTGGGCAATGTTTATTAGTTGAAACAACAGGAGGCCTTGAGAACAATGATCGATTACATGGCTGCAAGTACGTATTTATTGTTTTATATTGTTTCAAATAAAGTCCAGTTCATTTAAAATACAGTGATTTGTTTCGTATAATGTATATTAACACTAACTTTTGGATATTTTCTGTATATATATTGTACGTAGTACACATAGAGGGCAGTGGTTTTATTTCGCGCACGTGAGTGTAAATGTAATATTACATCATATTTATTTAGGTTGGCAACTACGAAATGTAGGAAGTTGATATTTCTATCATAGTCCCCATTGTTGGTAAGTACTACAAAATGCTCTATCGCGTGAAAAATAACTTACAATTCTGCATCCAATACCTACCACACAAATGTAAAATAGAAAAAAATGGAAATTTATTTAATAAACCTAAATTAATTTTGATTGTTAAACTAAGTAGGACCTAAATTCAAATACCTACGAACAATAATCACAAACAGGAATGAGGTGGACAAATAAACAAAACATAGGCTCAATTCTGGAAATGCGTGCTATTTTGCATTACAGGGACGCTTTTCGTCCCAATTTCTCTAAAAAAATTAAACTGAAAATATATAAAACTGTGCGAAACATGGAGTCTTACTTTAAGGGATAAGACAAGATTACGAAGATTTGAGAATAAAGTTCATAGGACAATTTTTGGACCAAAAAGAGATGAACTGACAAGCGAATCGAAAAGACTGCATATTTATAGGGAACCTAATATAATAACAATGAAGTCTCCTATACTGCGATGGGCAGGACTTGTGGCATGAATGGGGAAAGACGATTTTGACATAGCAAGCTCTTATAGGAAAACCAGAGGTATAGCACCCAAGAAGGAGGTGGAAGAATAATATGAATCGTTATTTGAGGAAAGCAGATTATACAGTGGATAATTGGAAAATATTAGCTCAGGATAAGGATATATGGAGAGCTGAGGATAGTAGATTATATAGGGATCATTGAAAAATATAAGCTCAGGATAAGGATATCAGCCCGGTCATGAACCTATGGTTCGATAATGCCACTGAGTTAGTTAGATAAGACCTAGAACTATCTTTCCGGCATCTTCAATCTCCTGATCTAGAAAATCCTCAACAAATTTATTCTACCGTGACCATTAATCTATTTTGCAAATTAAAATATTAGACTCACATATTGATAAAAAATAATATATTATTAAGTATTTTTAAAAATATTTATCATAAGTAATGCCACGAGTGATTTCCAAATTATCAATAAATTCACGACTCACGAAGTGAGGAGTGAATTTATCTAGAGAATTTGGAAATCAAGAGTAGCATTTGTTAGGACTATTTAACGAATAACATTAAGCTGTTTACTCACAAATCATTATTTAACTATAGTTATTTTTAAATATTTATATATTTAATGTAAACGGCGATGTTTGAAAACAAATGAGAAACGATAGGTACGCTTCATCTGCTATTTTTGTTTATCACTGCAACCAGATCATACTATTTATTGCCAAAGGAACGCAATATTGTAAGAATGCTCTCTAGTGGAGAAAAAATGAAACACATCAAACTGTATATTAATTCATTTCTGATGTCATATGATGTAAATATGACAATTATATTTTTTCTGGATTATTACCTGGGAAAAAATACATTTAAGAAAGTGCAAACAGTGGTTTCTTTTTTTTGGTGGTATAATAAATTGCTACAAACTCCTGCAAGCGCTATGTGTTGACATCTATGCACTGTATATACAATCTGGTAGCCGTATTTCTTACAGGCTCAACCACTGCAAAATAATGGTCAGGCCTGTTCAGAATATTAAAAAGGAGGAGATTTCTTTAATATGGTAATTGTAACACTGATAAATATTTCGTGAAACACGACTCTGATTGGTTGTAAAACAGAAATTATCGAAACGTGATTGGCCATTGACTCCCATTTGGGACATGAGTTAAATAGTCACTGAGAGTTATTAATAATCATAATCACAAAGAAATAAACATTATCTCAGTCAAAACATAAATTTATTAAGTCGATGTTTCAATGTCCTTATGTGAGATCATTTTCAAGACATGGTTGTTTATAAATTTATAAACAACCATGTCTTGAAAATGATCTCACATAAGAAGATTGAAACATCGACTTAATAAATTTATGTTTTAACTGAGATAATGTTTATTTCTTTGTAATTATTATTATTATTATTATTATTATTATTATTAACATACACAGCAATAGGCTCTTTACACTGAGTCATTCTTAATGAACAAGTGGTTAATACGAACTTCTCTAGTTCCGAGATTCAACAGGTCTATGGAATATCAAGGGACATCAGATAAAAATTAAAATTTAAAATTTACCTGTTGACAGGTGCCGTCGTCCTCAACTTTGTTAAAATAATGTATGTGAAATATTAATTCGAGGCCTTTCGGAAGTTAACTTCCATCATTAGCAATATGAGTATGCGCTACTAGTTGTTGCATTTAAGATGCTGCAGATGTTGATGGTCTTGTGCGTCTCCAGTAGAAACTGACTGGTTTTTAACTATCTCGTATAAGGGATTGTATATATTGTATGTATTGTATATTCAAGACATAACGAGATTTATTATAGATAGACGAAAATATTGTAAGGGTCATATAGAAAGAATGGAATAAAACCGGCTTGCAAAAAGAACTAAATAAGATAGACAAATGGACGGGAGAAGATCAGGAGGAAGACCAGCCAAGAGATGGATAGACAGTGAATGCACATCCAATGCGTCTTCCTCCGAGGAATGATTTTGTAAATAAACAGGATGAAAATCCTACAAACTAAGTTTAAGAAGAAGAAGAAGAAGTATAAGGGATTGTACGTTTGGGGTGTGTTCTCATTCAGTAGTAAGAAATTATTATACAAATCGACAACAACCTCGTCAGATTTTGAATTATCATCCCCGGGGAAGAAGATCTGGCAAGAGACCGTAACGGGCCACCCGGCCTAATACATGGAAGAAAGATGATGATTAATAGTGGGTTAAATGCATTACAGAATCTCGGAAATTTCGGCTGCCCTTAATTTATTTTTGATTTTTCTAATCGACCTGAATGGTTTATTATTCTGAACGAGTCACTATCTAAACTTGTATGTTGAAGAAGAAAAGAGAAATCCTGTTTTTATGTCTGAATTTCAAAATTGTGTGATAAGAGTTTATATTCTTTATTTTGACGAACACTCGAAAGTGAATCGTTTCTTCATGGATTCGAAATCCTGAGAACTGCTAACTATTTTCATTCACTAGAGACCATCAGTGCATATTCCCAACCTGCGAACGAAGAACATAGGCCTACTATTACAGTTTTCGATTACACTCCGACCGATTTATTAAATGTTAGGAATTTTGTAGTTGTATAAATTAAAACAATTGAAAGTGAAGTATTTCAGGTGAATTCAGATAGGACGGACTTTCGAAACGGTTCGTAAAATACGTTCAATTCTTGCACTATATAATTTTAAATGTTCCACTTTTCGGCTACTTAATAAGATCTACTGAAATCAGACATGTTATCATAAGTAATGCCACGAGTGATTTCCAAATTATCGATAAATTCACGACTCACGAAGTGAGGAGTGAATTTATCTAGAGAATTTGGAAATCAAGAGTGGCATTTGTTAGGACTATTTAACGAATAAAATTAAGCTGTTTACTCACAAATCATTATTTAACTATAGTTATTTTAAAATATTTATACATTTAATGTAAACGGCGATGTTTGAAAACAAATGAGAAACGATAGGTACGCTTCTACTGCTTCATTTGTTTATCACTGCAACCAGATCATACTATTTATTGCCAAAGGAACGCAATATTGTAAGGAGGAGCTTTCTTTAATATGGTAATTATAACACTGATAAATATTTGGTGAAACACGACTCTGATTGGTTGTAAAACAGAAATCATTGAAACGTGATTGGTCATTGACTCCCATTTGGGGCATGAGTTAAATAGTCAAATAAATTAGTTATTATAAAACTCTTACGATGTAATATTAAAAGATTCCAGATTATGTGGCCGTGGTCTATAACTGGCGTTTCTTCCAGACGTTTCTCCCTCAGCTGCGGAGGGCATCTTCAGTGGCGAGTGATTCTAGGTGATGTTCCCTTGTCGTAGACTCGACTGTGAATGAGTTGAGTCTATGGTAAGGGAACATCACCTAGAAGCACTCGACACCCTCCACAGTTGAGGGAGAAACGTCTGCAAGAATCACCAGTTACAGACCACGGCCACATAGCCCGGCATCTTTTAACATTATGATTGCCGGCCGTGAAAGCCTTGTATTCTTACGATAATTCAGTAAATCCTGATGTTTTGTAGTGAGTCTAGTGGTCTAAGTTACAAATCAATGCGAACGTGTTGACAAATCTTGGAACATTTGAACTTCGTTGTGTCAGGGTTTTAAAGGATTCATTATCAAGTGGGCCGTGATATTTTGATCTCAGATGCTAGAAAATTTCAAATGTTATACATAAAAAAAATCCATACTTTATGCAGACTCAGAGTTCATCATCATCATCATCGTCTACATTACGGTATGGGCCATAAGGTCCGTTCGAGCTCCAAACAAAACTCGTCTCGCCATCGTTTTCTAGGCCTTCCTGGGATTCTTCTTCCTCGAGTATCTTAGTTGTATATTGTTCTGATAATTGATGTTCCTAGCATGCGTTGTATGTGCTCTCTCTCCAACTGACTTGATGTCTTCTTATCATGTCTATAATATTGTGTATTTTTAGTTCTGATCTAACGTCTTCAATTCTCTTTTTTATCAAATAATGTATAGCCAGCTACAAACTTCAGAAACCTAATTTCAGCAGCTTTAATTTTTCTCTCATCCCATCATCATCAACATCATGAAAAAATCCGTTATAGGCCACGTGACCTGTGTTGGTAAACCTAACAAAGATGGTCTTGTTTTTTCAACCGATGTTTTGGTCTTCCTTAAACCCTATGTCCAGTTGGAGTATATTATAGTGCCAATTTTGGAAGTGTATTTCTTCCCATTCTTCTCAGATGATTTTACTATTCTTGTTGGTATCTTTCTACATCTTCTACTAAACTTGGCATTCCAAGTTTTTCTCTGATAGTAGTGTTCCTTTGGTGATCCAGTCTGTTAACTCCTAACAGTGATCGTAAGAAGCGTATTTGGCTTACTGTAAGTTTAAGGTAATTTATTTTATTTAAAATCTAAATTTCACTTCCGTATTTAAGATCAACTATTGATGTGATGTTATGTGAATCGTAGTTTGTATAACATCTGTTTATCAAAAGTCTTCTTATTACCACATTAATTTTATTATATTTTTGTAATTTTGAATCAATGTTACTCCCATGGTCTGCAAATATACTTCCCAAGTATGAAAAATCAGACACTTGTTCTATAATGTATCTATCAATCTCAATTTTCACCCGTTGTATGTTTCTTCCCAAAAACCCAGTTTTCACATCCATATACAGTGTGATTATAAAGTCCCAGTACATTTTGTGGATAACGTAGTGCAAATAAAACAAAAATTATAAGATAGTTTCTACTATCAAGTTAGTGTTCGACATAACCTCCATCAATCTCAAAACATGTTTCCCACTGTCGCCCGGAAAACATGCACCAACATATTCCTCTGTAATCGTTTCACTCGCTTGGTGTATGCGTTCTTTCAGCACTTGCAGATTAGGAAACTTGATTCTGTACACCTGTTGCTTGATGAACACCAAAGCAAAAAATTCCAGGGGTGCGAGGTCTAGCGAACGAGGTGCCCAGATACTAGGAGATGCCATTCCAATCCACCTTTTGGGAACCTGACATTGAGATACCCGCGTATAGCCAGAGCAAAGTGTGGTGGTGCTCCATCTTGTTGCAACACCACTGTATCAATGATACCATCTTGCTGTAACTGTGACTGTAAGAATAGTTGCAACATATCAAGATACACGTCTTCATTTGGAATCAGTCTCTAACTTCTTCGTACGACTGGCCTCTTAAACGTGCAGCAACAATCTCTATCCGCTCTTTAATGGTGAACATATTTGTATCTTTCGAATGGCTGTAACAGAAATACGATATGTAAGTGATTTCTTCAAAATGTAGTGCGACTTTATAATCACACTGTAGTAAAGATGGCAAAGCCATCACGTTGCAAAACTTTAATAATGTCTCTTTTCTAACTTTATTACCTAAAGTCCGGCGTATTGTTACACAAAAATAGTTAATATCATTTAACTTACCAACTATTTCTCGACTCTTATTGTATGTAAGTTTAACATGATATTATTTATCAATGATGAAGGGTTCCGTTCGCCACTGCAACATTGTTGCGAGGGAAAAAAAAACTAACGAGGAGCGCGGATGCGTGTGGATTAAAATTAGCAGTGTTTGTAATAAGAGACGGTACATCAACAGGTGGGGAAAGTCCTTACTTCTGTTAGTTAAGGATAACTCCAGTCTCTCCTTGCGTGCCTCTTTGCAAATGTCAAAGAAGATCAATTTAGATGTCCGCTCTTCTAACCATGAGGTGATACAATGTCAAGAGTCAAGCTTGTTGATTCATATCCGCCGGGAAGAAGTGGCGGATTACAGTAAAAGAGTGTAGTCAATTTCAAGTTTCATCATCGTCATCACTAACAGTTAGGGTTTAGGATTTTTATTAGCCTGTTCCTGTTTCCTCCAGATGAATAGTCTTCATCCTGTCAGTGATAGTCCAATGTCTTGTTTACTCATCGGTTTGTAATTTCACTATTCTTTTTTTTTAAGCTACTCTTGCTCCCTCCTGGTGCCAAGTGGTAACAACGGATAGTTTCCTCTGTGAGGGGAAATCAGGGAAGTTGAAAGGGTAACTAACTATATAACTAACTCACTCTCTCTATCGAATCGGTAGGTTCATGGCCGCGCTGGCATACGCTCTCCTTACATCCCTATCTTGAGCTAATGTTTTCCAATCATCCCCTGTATAATCTACTTCCCTGAAATCATGGTTGATTTTATTCTCCCGCCTCATTATTCGTCTACCAACTGGTCGTTTTCCCTCTGGTGTTTCTACAAGAAGCTTCCATGCACTTATTTCATTCCCCATACGTGCCACATATCCTGCCCATCGTGGACTACGAGGCTTAACTATTCTTATAATATTTGGTTTTCTATAAAGATCATATAGCTTACTGTTATGAAGTCTTCTCCATTCGCCTGTCTGTTCACTTCTCTTCGGTCCTAAAAATTCACAAAAACTTTATTTGGAATATTCGTAATCTCCTTTCCTCCCTTAATGCAATAGTCCATGTTTCGCATTCATATAATAAAACTTGGTAAATGCAATTTGATATATTTTCAGTTAAACTTTTTTGAAAGGAGTTGGGACGACAAGAGTCTTTGTAATGCATAATAGCATGTAACGGGCTTCCAATATAAACCCGGACCGGCCTCACGGGGTTTCACCCGTCAGGCAGCGCTCTCTCCTCGTCCGCATTTCACTCTGCCAGTCGCTCGTCCTTGAACTAGTCAGTTTACTATCGTTCAAGATGAGACATCAGCTGACATTAGAGCAGCGCATTTATGTGTGTAAATGTTATTATAAATACGAATCAGCTCGTCGCGTTTGCGAGGAATTTATTCGGAACTTCCCTGGACAATTACCTCCTTCCATATCGACAATCCACGATCTTGTGACTAAATTTGAGACCACTGGTTCAGTACAAAATAAGAAACACACGCGAAGGCGTACGGTTCTCACCGAAGAAAAATTAGGGAAGTGTTTGAAGATAGAGTGATTAGTGCTGGTGTATGGCCCCCTCGCTCCCCAGATCTAACAGTGTGTGATTTTTATTGTGGGGTAGCCTGAAAGACAAAGTGTACAAAACAAATCCGCACACATTTGAAGAACTGAAGAACAACATAAGAAATGAAATCAGAAACTTGACAGTGCCCGAACTACAGCGTGTCAATCTAAATGTGTTTACTCGGTATAATGCCTGTTTAACTGCGGGAGGACAACATTTCCAGCATTTTCTTTAAGGCAAGAAACAGTTCAAGGACGGGTGGCGGGCAGGATGAATTGCGGGAGGAAGAGACAGCACTGCGTGCCGGGCGAAACTCCGTGAGGCCGGTCCGGTTTTATATTGGAAGCCCGGTATTTCCAGAATAGAGCCTATGTTTAATCTCTTTGTGCATCTCATTCCTATTTGTAATTATTATTCCCAGGTATTTGAATTCATCCAGTTCTTCATAATCATAATCATCATCATCTGCATTCATGGATTAGGTCTGTTGACCCGTTCCGACTTCAGTCCATCTCTTTCTAGGTCTGCCCACATCTCGGGTGCCTTTAGGTTTGTATTTTGTTATTTGTTTTGGATATCTATCTTCATTCATTCTCTCTATGTGTTGCTTCCATTTTTGTATAAATGTTTTCTTATGCTGAAGTTTATGAGTAAGTTATTTTTTACTAGTAGAGGTTACCAGCCTCTAGCCAAACCCCTCTTCATGGAGGGCAGGGAACTGCAATTTCGGAGTGTTCGTCTCCTAGAGAAGTTGCCTTCACTACGGCTTTGGGGACTTCTCTTCTCCCCACGTAACCCTGTGGACGGGGCCCTACCAGGTACTACCCACTGTCAGCCAGTTCTTTACATTTTAATTTGAGTGAAGTAGATTATTCAAGGAATTATTGGAAAACATTTGCTTAGGATAGGGATGTAAGGAGAGATTATGTTCACGTGGCCGTGAACCCATGGGTTCCATAAAGCCATTGATTTAGTTAGTTAGTTAGAATTTTTTTATTATTATGATGGCCAGATAATATTTGGGTACCGTTTGGACGTTAAAGTTTCTTGGCATTTCTCTTATGGGTGAGGAAAAACCCGAAAAAATGCTAATTTGACTTAATATACGGTGAAAAGGATACCAGATGCAGAATTAGGGTAGGGAAAATATTGGCCTTCTCTAGTTTCATTTTGAGACATAGGTCATTGATAGTCTTTGTAATTATAGCTGTGTGTTTATTTCATCTCTTTGGCACAGAACTGCAATTAAGAACACTAGAATAATAATTATATCCATAAATTCAATTTTCTAATACATTCCAAGAATGTTAGAGGATCAAAGGACCATAAACAATTAAAATAAATGTGTAGATTCTAGCTAACATTAAAACTTGTGACTAGGTTAAATGATAACAACACAATTATTTTCAGAAATACAACGTGGATGTACAATTAAGTATAAGTTACGCTTTTACAACTATTTTATGTGCGCATTAAATATATTAGTTACTATTTTCTATCCAGCCTAAGAAAGACACTTCAGGAAAATAAATGGGTAATACAGGAAGCACATGACTGCTGCAGTTACGGCGATTCGTTCATGGTCAAAGCACAGTTCAGCGGAAGCGAAAAAAATAGATCATGTACTCGATTAATATAATTACTAGGGCAAGTCATTTAATGACATATAAATTGGTAAAAAATGCAAAATAAAAAATGCATTTATGACCTAAAAATACAAAAAAATGACGAATAAAATAAAAAATATGACGAATAAAAGTTAAGAGTTACCAATAAAATACGATTTATTAGAATAAATACTCACTTGATTATTGAATTACATAAAATTTAACTTGACATCAAAATATTAAAATAAAAGTATTTAAAAATACATATTAGGGTACCTTTTATTGCAGAAAATCCATTTCAATTAAACAATTGAAAAATTAAAAAATTACATAGAAAAGAAAAAATACAAGAAAATTACTTACCATCCTGAAATGCATAGGAAATTTCAAAAAAATTTTGACAAATACAACATTTTTTTGGCACCAATAAATAAATTTAGTCTGGGTAATCTTCTAAGTACCAATAAAAAAGTCAATGTTCCAGACAGTAAGAAATCTGGAATTATCAAATAAATTGTGAAGATTGCAATAAAGTTTATATAGGAAAAACAAAAAGGAATTTGGAAATTCGGACAAAAGAACATTTCAGAAATATTAAAATTGTGAAATTGAAAAATCTGCAATTGCTGCACATAGTTTATTAGAACATCATAAAATTGGAAGAGAAGCTAAACTTTTAAAACAAGTAGAGAAACCTTTGGAATTGACAGTTTGGGAAAAAATATACATTCAGAAAAACAAAATAGATCAATGAATTTTGATATTCCTAACGAAATTACATTGATTTCGAAGTTCATAAATTCAACCATAGATGGCAGCACTGAAGATGGCGACAATAGAATAGTTGACGGCCGAAGAATTTCATCAGTCGGAGTTATGGCTGACGATGAACATGATTATGTTTGAAATCGCGATATCATGGAAGCATGAATCCTATGAGGTGAGTTATTTAAACAATATGTTTTCTGATGATTTTTAATGATTATACCTCATAATGTTTACTTCCCAACATTAATTAAATATAAACAATGAACTTTTACAACAATTTTGAATTGCAGTTAACAATGAAAATAGGGGTAGAAGCTAGCATGAGATCTAAGAAATTGAATACAATTCCTAGAAGTGGGCAAGTTCATTATGCACATATCTTAAAAAATAGGGGCAGTAGTTAGCCAAACAGCTACTTAATCCCAAGAAATTTTATTGACAAGGAAAAACACTGAATTACAATAAAAATATCAAATCAAATACAAATAATGCCACAGTCTTCCGAAAAAGTGTAAAAAATGCTCAAAATGTCCTAAAAATTGGCAAAAAAGACCTATTCCTGAAAAGTTAAGAAAATGCAAAAAAAAATCTCCTATCGAATTGCTTTTATTTAATATGTTTTTTTAGTGCCATACATTTTCATACATGCAAGCAATGTTTCAACCTTCATAAGAAAAGATGCAAAATCATTAATTGCCTTGCTCTAATAATTACGTATTTAAATCTATTTATGTTATCTACAGTTGATCAGAATACAGTATATACCTACATGTTTCTTCGAAGGTCGGAGACTAACTAAAAATTCGCATTTGTTTGAAACTGAACGATTCTTGAGAGGAAGTTTGTCAGTTACAAATATGGCGGCTGACGGGTAGTTTATGTTAACTTAACTGGGTGATAAAATGTGTGATGAAAATTATTAGTAGCACAAAGGAAATTTTTTTAAAGAGTGGTGAAAACGGTGTAAGTTTATGGAGCATTGTAGTGAACGATATAGTGCATTAATTAATTTGTAACAAACAGCTGACATAGTTCACCTGCACTCTTACACGTGCTGCGCGGAGTAATACATTCGGAAGTTAAATGTTAAAGTGTGCTTCTTACGTTGGATAGATAATAGAGTTCTCTATAGATCGACTACGGTTGAAATATTGTTTATGACGTCATAAGGACACTTTACTGTGAATATTTTACTCATGACCCAAATGATAGTCAATGACCGATCACGTTTCAATGGATTTTATTTTACGACCAATCACAGCCGTGTTTCAACTCGCTCTTTATCGATTTTTCTTTATCAGCTCCTGCTTTTGTGATAAAGAAAGCTCATTTTTAATATTCTAAACAGGTCATAGCATTATTTTTCTCCAACAAATACATTGAATATAGCAAATAATGATCAGATTCCGTGATTTTACTGAGTTGTTTACTAAGGAAGTAAATGAATAACCCATAATGTTGATTATAATATACAGTTTGATGTGTTTCATTATTTCTGCAATATTGCGATCCTTTTTGGCAATAAATAATATGATCAAGTTGCAGTGAATATACATAACCTATCATTTCTGATTTTTTTCGAACATCGCCGTTTACATTAAATATGTAAATATTTTAAAATACTGGTAACTATATTTAAATAATGACTTTAGAGTAAACAGCTTAATATCATTCGTTAAATAGTCTTAACAAATGCCACTATTGATTTCCAAATCCTCTAGATAAATTGGAAATCACTCGTGGCATTACTTATGATAGTAGTTTTTTATAACAACTAACTAACTAACTCACTGGCACTATCGAACCCGTGGATCATGGCCGCGCGGATATAAGCTCTCCATACATCCCTATCCTGAGCTATTGTTTTCCAATCATCCCCTGTATAATCTAATTCCTTCAAATCATGGTTAATATTATTCTCCCACTTCATTCTTAGTCTGCCAACTTGGCGTTTTCCCTCTGTTTTTCCTACAAGACGTTTCCATACTCCTCTTCCACAATACATTCGTGCCACATGTCCGGCCAAATTGCAGTCTATGTGACTTAACTGTTCTTGTTACATCTGGTTTCCCATAAAGACCATGTAGCTCACTGTTGTATAGTCATCTCTATTCGTCTGTCTGTGCGTCTGTCTTTTGTCCAAAAGTTTTCCTAAAAACTGTATTTTAATAATAATAATAATAATAATAATAATAATAATAATCATCTTGTATCTTGTAAGCCCAAGTTTCCCTTAACAGAGATTTAGGCGCTCTCCCTCTACAGGGAAGAATTTGAACCATACTGATTTAGTTACATTTGTTTTCGTATAGATGTCATTTGAGTGGCCCGTGGTCACCGTTCCTCCTCATACTGATATCTAGGAAACCAAGGTAGTACTAGCACGGGAAAATTCGGTAAATTTTGCTTAGAGGCCTTTTCAGTCAGGCTTAAGGATCTTTTACGAGCCTGAAAATCTTCAGACTCGGGACCCACGGCTTAAAGTTCGTCCCGGAGGACTTGCTCCTTGGATTTTTCCATCCTAAAAAAATCAATCGACCCATGCCGGGTTTGAAACCGCGACCTTCGGGATCAGAGGCAATGAGCATAACCACTAGTCCACCGCGGCCGATAATAATAATAATAATAATAATCATCATCATCATCCTGCCAGGTATTAGTCCTAGAAGAACTGTTACGGCCTGAGAAAGCGGTTTTCGTGCCATCTTTTCTTAGGTCGACCAAGTGACCATTTCCCATTTGGACAGTAGTTCATTATTGCCTAGGGGATCCTGGATCTAACCATTCTTGAGATATGTTCCTTCCAGTTAGCTGATATCTGGAGATGTAGTCCAGTATTGGTGACACATTAAGTTCTTGAAGGATTTCTACATTTTTCTTTCGATCCCATTTGGTGTAGCCAGCTGTTCGGCGCATAAATCTCATCTCACAAGCTGTGTAATAATAATAATAATAATAATAATAATAATAATAATAATAATAATAATAATAATAATAATAATAATCATCAACAACAAGGATTAAGCCCAATGGCCTTTTTCCGATCTCATTATAGGTCGAATTGGTCCTTCAATATCTTCAATGGTCTTCCCAACAACCTTCTCCCTTTTGGTTATAATTATACATTCTTCTTGGTATGCTTATTCATTCATTTGTAATTCGTGCTGAAGGTAAGAATTTTGATAGTATTTTATTCTTTCACAGAGTAATAATAATAATAGTAATAATAATAATAATTATAAATCCTCAATTCGGATCAAACTCAGGGTCGGGTCGAGGAATGAGATGAGATGAAGTCCTATATTTATAGAGGTCTGTGAACGACAATGGTGCTGGTCGACCATCCCTGACGCACCGTCACAGGGGCGGATGAACGAAATAAAACTAAATGGGCGAGATTAGTGTGGGGAAATGGTGGAATTATATTTGTGACAGGGGAAGATGGGAGAAACCTATTTCATTTCGAAAATACAACGTAGACATACAATTAAGTATAAGTTTATGTTTTTACAACTATTTAGTGTGTGCATTAAATGTATTAGTTGCTGTAGTGTTCTGTAGAACGACTTACTCACTGGCACTATCGAACCCCTAAGTTCATGGCGGCGCAGACATAAGCTGTCCATACATCCCTATCCTGAGAAAATGTTTTCCAATCATTTTCTGTATAATCTACTTCCCTCAAATCATAGTTAATGTTATTCTCCCACCTCATTCTTGGTCTACCAACTGGGCGTTACCTCTCTGGTTTTCCTACAAGAAGCTTTCATGCAAGTCTTTCATTCCCCATACGTGCAACATGTCCTGCCCATCGCAGTCTACGAGACTTAACTGTTATTATACCTGGCTTCCTATAAAGACCATGTAGTTCATTGTTATGTAGTCTGCTCCATTCACCTGTCTGTTCATCTCTCTTTGGTCCAAAATTGTTCCTAAGTAGTTTATTCTCAAATACCCGCAATCTCCTTTCCTCCCTTAAGCAAGAGTCCATGTTTCGCACCCACATAATATAACTAGTTTTTTATTTTCAGTTTAAAGTTTTTTGAAAGTAGTTGGGACATGATGAGTCTCTGCAATGAATAAAAGCGTGAATTTCCAGATTTGAGCCTATGCTTAATTTCTTTGTGCATCTCATTCCTATTTGTAATTATTGTTCCTAGGTAGGCCTATTTGAATTCAGCCATTTCCTCAACATTTCCCTCATTTTTCATTAGCTGTCCAACGACTAGTTGAAAGTAGTTGGGACATGATGAGTCTCTGCAATGAATAAAAGCGTGAATTTCCAGATTTGAGCCTATGTTTAATTTCTTTGTGCATCTCATTCCTATTTGTAATTATTGTTCCTAGGTATTTGAATTCAGCCACTTCCTCAACATTTCCCTCATTTTTCATTAGCTGTCCAACGACTACGATTGAAATATTTGTTGTGACGTCACGATAAGGTTAATGTTAGTTATTATTTTAATTAACGATGAACGCTATGTTTCTAACAGGGTTTTGCGCAACGTTAAATTATGCTATTGACGAAACCACAGAACACTTTATTTACCAAACTATTTAATTCAATGTATGAGAGAAAATGCAGGGCATCCAAATGTAATTAAGTACTTTTGTTCTAAGAGCTGTGAATGTGGTTTTAGAAGATACGTGTCTTCAGTAGATCAGATTTTTAATATAAGACAGATTTTAGAAAAGAAAGGAGAATTAATGACATTGTGCATCAACTAAATGTTGACATAAATAAATAATAGTTTAAAAAACTAAAACAACACGCTTTATTAGAAAACCGAACTAAAAAATGAAAAAATAGTTTTAATTTCCAACACGCTTGGGACAGAATTAAAGTGGTCAACAAAAAAATCACCTCGAACACATTTAGAATAAAACTATAGTTATCTACAAAAAAAATAATTTTACCATCAAAGCGTGTGGTGCTTTATATCAATTAATATATTTGATAATAAACATATATTGGTAAAAGTAAAGTCTCCAAAAAAAAAATGTAAAAACCATAAAAAGCCCCCCACGCTTTTGATGGTAAAATTATTTTTTGTAGATAACTGCAGTTTTATTCTAAATGTGTTCGAGATGACTTTTTTGTTGACCACTTTAATTCTATCCCAAGCGTATTGGAAATTAAAACTATTTTTCATTTTTTAGTTCGGTTTTCTAATAAAGCGTGTTGTTTTATTTTTTTAAACTATTTATTTTTTTATTTTTTAGTAGGAGCTAAAAGTAATACTCTTCTAAAAAAATCCTCCGGGCCGGATTTTAACCAGCGACCTATGGATTACTGAAATTATATACTGCAGTCTACCGCTCTACCAACTGAGCTCTTACAACGATTGGCTAAAAAGTCGATAAGTCCGCAACCTATTATATCGGTTTTTTTATTTTCTGGTGATTCTGGCCAGGATTTTAGAAAAAAATTATGAAATTACTGTATTGTCATTAGTCCTTTACAAGTATGCAAAGTTTCAAGTCGATCCAATAATTTAAGTGGCTGAAAATCGTGTTAAAAATTCCGTTACATAATTACACAGACATTTTTTTTTTATTTTCTGATGATTTTGGCCACGATTTCAGAAAAAGTTGAAATGATTGTATTGTCATTGGTCCTTTACAAGTATACAAAGTTTCAAGTCTATCCAATGATTTTAAGTGGGTGAAAATCGTGTTGAAATATTCCGTTACATAATTACACACACTTTTTGATTTTCTGATGATTCTGGCCAGGATTTTAGAAAACATTACGAAATTATTGTATTGTCATTGGTCCTTTACATGTATACAAAGTTTCAAGTCAATCCAATGATTTTAAGTGGGTGAAAATCGCGTTGAAAAATTCCGTTACATGATAGATACAGGTGAAGCTAATATAAAGCGTGTAGAAAGGCACACGATTCATTTAAAGAAGAGAAGTTATATGGTATCCTATTGGAGTTCGGATTTTCTAAAAAGTTGGACTTCTTCGAATATATCAAAATTACACTAAGAGAAGGGTGGACGTAGGTGAATCGATTTCTGATGCTTTAGAAATTCACAATGTGTTAAAGTAAAGAGATGCACTATCCTCTAACTAATTAACCCACTGGCACTATCGAACCTGTAGGTTCGTAGCCGCGCGGATATAGGCTCTCCATACATCCCTATCCTAAACTAATATTTTCCAATTATCCCTGTATAATATACTTCCCTCAAATCGTGGTTAATATTATTCTCCCGCCTAAATCTTGTCTATAACTAAGAGTTTTCCCTCTGGTTTTCCTGCAAGATGCTTCGATGTTCCTCTTTAATTCTCCATTCGTGCCACATGTCCTGCCCATCGCAGTCTACGATACTTAACTGCTCTTATTATATCTGGTTTCCTATAAAGGTCATATAGTTCACTGTTATGTAGTCTTATCAATTCGCTTGCCTGTTCATCTCTCATTGGTTCAAAAATGTTCTTACGAACAGTTTTTAATAATAATAATAATAATAATAATAATAATAATAATAATAATAATAATAATAATAATATAGTGAACTGCATAGTCTTTATAGGAAGCCGGATATAAAAAGAACAGTTAAGTATCATAGACTGCGATGAGCAGAATATTTGGTACGAATTGAGAATGAAAGTGGTGCATGGAAGTTTTTTGTAGGAAAACCAGAAGGAAAACGCCCAGTTGGTAGACCAAGAATGAGGTAAAATGATAACATTAACATGTTTTGAAGGAAGTAGATTATACAGGGGTTGAATGGAGAACTTTAGATCAGGATAGGGATGTATGGAAAGCTAATACCTGGGCGGCCATGAACCTATGAGTTAGATAGAGCCAATGTGTTAGTTAATAATAATAATAATAATAATAATAATAATAATAATAATAATAATAATAATAATAATAATAATAAAAATCATAATCATAATTCCGATTGAGGGTCTTTCCACTTTTCAGCGGGTGCTCTTTTACCAGCCGGCTGCTGGCCCTTCACATCCACATGTGTCAATCACAGAGGTAGATGATCAACAGCCAGTGTAGGGGTGACATGTGGTTAGCATGTCGAGTCCCCCAGCCGTTATAGCTGGTTCCTCAACCTGGAGCCGCTACTTATTGTAGCTACCCAATTGCCTCACGATGCTGGGTGGGCACCGGTCCCATACTGGCCGAAATACCATGAGAAAATTTCTTCCCCCATGGAGACTCGAACCAGCGCAAGTCCCGTAGCTCTGCGCCAAGGCTTCCTACCTTAACCGCTCGGCTACGGCGCGGGACATAATCATAATAATAATAATAATAATGAAGTGATTATTAATGGAGAAATGTCTTGTATTAATGAAGTTCCATCATACCAGTTTCCTTGACAACTAACGAAAAATAGAAGTAAAAGCTACATTTAACACAGAGACAATTACATAAATGGAATAAACACACAACTGAATTTAGACCCAATTAAAATAGACTACACAATAATTTTCCCCATTTTACAGTCCAGCAGGCATATTGCACAATTTATCTTCATGAAAAGAGGACGCGATTTTATAAAAATTCACCTTGGGGACCTTTATTTCTTGTTTTTAACGGGCGGGGAGAATGTTGAATCAGGAAAATAACACATTGCTTTGTTTTACACTGAGACAAATTACAGTCGCTGATTGTAGCGGCTCTGCCAGGTACAACTATCCTAATGCACAGTCTTGCCACCCCCTTGCTCCTGTCTCATAGGGATATTCCAGCACCTGTGACAAGCGCCACACAACAAAGCCAACTATGAAATATGGCCTTACTTCGTATATAGAATGTTGCAAAGGAAAACGGGAGGGGCTTATATATGTTTATTCCAGCGTAAAGAGAAACAAAGGGTCGAAATGACATTGAACATCTCTTTCGAACCTTCATAAAGTATTATTTATACCTAATATCGCTTCCGGGCTAAATTAATTGGTATAATTTTAATTAAACTTGACGTTTCGTCTACTGCTAAGGTTGACATCCTCAGGGAAAAGCTTACAAAGTTCATCATCATCAGCAGCATTAAGAATTAGACTTTCAGGTCTGTTCCGATTTCATGCTAGAATGGCTCTGTCCAGCTTTTACTGGGTTGTCGTACATTTCCTCGTCCTAGCGGTTTGTAATGAAGAATCTGCTTCTGAATTATATTGTTAACCATTCTATTGATGTGGTTCATCCATTCATCTCTGTATTGTGCAATTCTATCCAATAGTTTGAATATATAAAGTTATGTTACTCATACGATATTTTTAGTACAGTTTTTCTGTGCCTAATTTTTTTATTTTCCTTCTCTACTTGTCCCTAAACATTTATCCTGCAGTCCTCTTGTTTTCATTCCTGTTCGTGTTTCATAAATCCATGAGTTTCGGGGTCTTCCTTTCTTTTTTCTTCCAGGTGGGCACCAGCTATTATAAACAATAAAATAGTTATGAGGCAAAGATAAGTGTTTAAGATACCAACATCAGCGCTCGTCTCTAAAAACATTAAACTGAAAATGTATAAAATTGTTATTCTTCCAGTTACCGGTATATTATATGGGTGCGAAACACGAACTCTTACTTTAAGGGAGGAGAAAATATTACGAGTATTTGAGAATAAAGTTCTTAGGAAAATGTTTGGACCAAAGAGAGATAAACAAGAGAGAAAGAGGCGAATGAAGAAGAGTAGGCCCTACATAACAATGAGTTGCATGATCATTATCGGAAAGCAGATATTATAAGAAGAGTTAAGTCTCCTAATCTGCGATGGACAGGACATGTGGCACGAATGGAGAATGAAAAAGGGACATGGAAACTCGTTGTAGGAAAACCAGAGGGAAAGCGTCCAGTTGGTAGACCAGAATGAGGTGGGAGAATAGTATTAACCATGTTTTGGGGGAAGTTGATTATACAGGAATGATTATGAAACATTAGCTTTAGGATTGTGATATATGGAGAGCTTATGTCCGCA